>CM042871.1:17406458-17513958 GCA_023658055.1 Thaleichthys pacificus | reverse complement strand
TGGACCAAATGTCTGTTTGTCTAAACAGGCCTGGCTGTCTGCTCCTCTGATGTGCGCCTCTCAATGAGTTCCCCCTCAGGACTGATCTCTCTCTTTGGTTCCCTCTTCCATATTCCATGACATCTGTCAGAACGTTCTCACTCCTAAAGTAGTGAGAGAGAGAGAGAGAGAGAGAGAGAGAGAGAGAGAGAGAGAGAGAGAGAGAGAGAGGAGAGAGAGAGAGAGAGAGAGAGAGAGAGAGAGAGAGAGAGAGAGAGAGAGAGAGAGAGAGAGAGAAGAGAGAGAGAGAGAGAGAGAGAGAGAGAGAGAGAGAGAGAGAGAGAGAGAGAGAGAGAGAGAGACAATCTCTCTCATTCACAGAATGAGAGAGATTGGCAGAAATCTATAATGCGCTTACGTAATGAAAACAAATTAGTATTATATAAACGATACATGACACACAGATTATATGCGTGTCATGTGACTCACTATAGTTGTCGTTTAAATGACACATTGATGTGCATCGATGACAGGAAGAAAACCCTGAAAAGACACACTCAGACTTTCTCCTCAAATAGGGAGGGGGTGGGAGTCAGGTGGCTGAGCGGTTAGGGAATCGGGATAGTTAGTCAGAAGGTTGCCAAAAATTACGTTGTGTCCTTGGGCAAGGCACTTCACCCTACTTGCCTCGGGGGGAATGTCCCTGTACTTACTGTAAGTCGCTCTGGATAAATGCTAAATGACTAAATGTAAGTCAGACCAACCATCGATGATGTACGGCCTTGAAACAAGTTCTTGGATGCTTCCATATAAAATCAGCCCATTACATTTCTGTCTTCTGGGCTTAGTTACAGTTAGCTATTGGAAACAAACCCCACCCCCACCCCAAACTTCCCACCGTGGACTGCCTTTATTCTGGGTGGAGGCTCCACCACAAAATGAAACCGAGTCGAGCGCTGCGGCCTTGAGGAGGCCATGTGGCCTTTGTAACCAGGAACCCAATAACAGGCCCCAAACCCTCTCTCTGAATCGATTGCACAGCCAGAGGAAAGAGGACTGGAATGGAAGAGAGAGAGGGAGAGAGACAATGAGAGAGAGAGAGAGAGAGAGAGAGAGAGAGAGAGAGAGAGAGAGAGATAGAGAGAGAGAGAGAGAGAGAGAGAGAGAGAGAGAGAGAGAGAGAGAGAGAGAGAGAGAGAGACAGATGAGGGAAAAAGACAGCAACATGACGTGTGAGCTCTAACACCACACCCCTGCAACCACAGACCAGCTTCACCTCTTTTAACGCACTATATTTTCCCCAAATTTATCAGCCTGGGTCGAAATTTGGCAGCGAAACCCTCTGATAAACTGGCTGGGCTTTTTTTTTCCCCTTCTGGAATATTCAGCAGTGTGGACATGGCTGTCTGCTGACTTATTTATGGCAGGGAGACAGGTGGGTTTGCTGGGTTATTAATAACAGTGATAGACTGGTCCTCACGCTCTCCATCACCCGCCCTGCCAAGCCTCACACCAGGACCAGTGTGTCACCTGAAGTGACAGAGAAGGGTGGGGGTTAGAGGGTGGGGGTAGAGGGGGGGGGGGGTGACGGAGAGAGAGGGGGATTCAAATTATTGTAGGCTGAGAGAAGAAAATAATTTGAATTGATTTTTGGAATGGAGATTTGAAAAGGGGCCATCGAGGCCTCACATGCGCGTCACTTCTGTTTTGAGATTCGCATGAAAGGGCATGCAGCAGGTGTAGATGAGGGGGGGGGACATTACAGATACAGAGAAGCCGCATGCAGGGGGAGTCAAATGCAGCAGGAGTTTCAGACAGGGGGAGTCAAATGCAGCAGGAGTTTCAGACAGGGGGAGTCAAATGCAGCAGGAGTTTCAGACAGGGGGAGTCAAATGCAGCAGGAGTTTCAGACAGGGGGAGTCAAATGCAGCAGGAGTTTCAGACAGGGGGAGTCAAATGCAGCAGGAGTCGAATACAAAGAGATTCACAGGGTAGGAGATTTCACTCAATGCCGACGAGACAAGAACGTAGGAAATAGTGAGACCGCAGGCATATGCCTCACACTCTGCACTGTGGAGCATTTGTGTGTTTGTGGATGTGGATGTGTGTGGGTGCATATGTGTGTTTGTGGATGTGTGTGTGTTTGTGGATGTGTGTGTGTTTGTGGATGTGTGTGTGTGCATTTGTGTGTTTGTGGATGTGTGTGTGTGTGCATTCGTGTGTTTGTGGATGCGTGTGTGTTTGTGGATGTGTGTGTGTGTGTGTGCATTGTGTATGTGCATATTCCTTTCTCCAGCAGGACCTCAGATCAAAACCGCAAGCCCCCTCCCCCCCTCCCCCCCCCTCCCCCAGCCCACACTCTCTTTCTCTCTCTCTCCTCCCACTCTCTCATTAAAAACTGCAGGCCCTGGCTTCTAATTAAATCCCACTTGAAAAGTCTTAAAGTCAGACTCAGATTGATTCAATTTGCATTTCTGAAAAGGGAACATTGCCTAAAAGGATTGATAAATTGGACGGGGAAACAAGTTTCTTTCTGCTCCATGCTGTCAGAACTTGTAAGACAACATCCAAGAGAACTGTCCCCTCTGAACGACGGCTCCAAAAGATACTCTCATACCCTCTGTCCTGGCATCGTTAAGAAAGTACACACACACGTGCACACAAACACACACACTTTGGGCATCCGTATTCATATGTATTTGTGTATTTGTGTGTGTGTGTGATTGCGTTGGTGTTGCTCGTGTGTGTAAGTGTTTGTGTGTTGCTTGTGTGTGTTTGTGAGAGGAAGTGAGGTCAGTATATACAAACGTCAATCAAAACCCTAACCAAGCAGGCAAAATGTTTCATAATGTACAGTAATGCACCAATCTGTGCCTGGGCATCCCCAGCCACACTGGGAGGTTCACACCCAAAGACTGAAACTGGAGTACAAATCAATCACCCAAAGCAGAGTCAGGTGGCTGAGCGGTGAGGGAGTCAGGCTAGTAACCAGAAGGTCGCTGGTTCGATTCCCCGCCGTGCCAAATGACGTTGTGTCCTTGGGCAAGGCACTTCACCCTACTTGCCTCGGGGGGAATGTCCCTGTACTTACTGTAAGTCGCTCTGGATAAGAGCGTCTGCTAAATGACTAAATGTAAATGTAAGCAAGAGATGTAATAACCAACAGCAAGAAAGAAGCAGGTAGAGAATATTCCAGGTGTCCACCACGGTTCAAATCCCAACCCCCCTTTAAAAAAAAGGATGTATGCTTTATAAATCGACGTTTATTAACAGGTTAATGATTTTTTGTCAAACAATGAAAATAAGTCTTCAGCGCTTGGGAAATGCATGAGGGTAAAGGCCTAGCATAGGGCCAAGCCCCTGGTGTTATCCGCTTGTCAAACTAGCTCGTATAATGGCTGATGGACTTTCATAGACTACCAGTATGGTGGGTTGTTTCTGCGAGCTGCAGAACGTGGGAACTAGAACCACATGTTTGCTACACGGACGAGACGGCGCCTGACCCCATGTTGTTGCGTGATGTTGACATGAAACACCTTCATCCAAGGGTTCAGTGTGACAAAAGTACATAGCAGCAGCCGTGTATACGCAGCAGATCATGCATATTCACCGGCCCCCGAGACGCTCCGATGACATGAGTGGAGACATTTCCATGCTTTCAAAGATAAGCATTGTTCATCTGTTTTCAAAGCAACCTTCTTCAAATGACAGTTGACGGGAGGTAAAGGATACAGAGGCGAAGGATAAGTGAAGAATTGGAATACGTCATTGACGGTCGTATGCCAAGCCATAACAGAGACGAGCACTCACAGTCAAGTGTATTATTCATGGTGGAGTACAGTGGAGTACAGTAACCATAGCCTTCGTTGCCTGAGGTGAGATGCATGGCGGTTCTCTTCTCTGTACAAACCGACACTGCCCCCTTGTGACGTCTTTTATATTGTGCTTATCCAAGAGGAACATGAAGCATACTTGCCTAAATGTATTGCATTTACATGTCAAAAGAAATTCGTTGGTGAAAAACATGCGTTGTCATCTGATAATCAGAATGGTCGTCTATGGACCCAATCTATGTTAGGGTGGGAGTAGCCTAAATATGACTGAGTTTGTGTACAGAATACTCTTCTGTGAGAGCGTGTGTCTGAAAGTTCCATGCACGGCTTTGCGCGTGAATGTGTAGGTCGGAGTGTGTTTGCGACAGGTCAGTACGAAGCGTAGCATGTGTGTGACTGTGCAGGGTGTGTATGTGAGTCTACGTGCGTAGAGTGTGCACGTGTGGTAATGACACTGAGTGACTCCCGCTGGACGGGCGCTCCTTTGATGCGATGTGGCCCGACAAGCGTGAAGCAGCTCCAATCAGGCGAGTGGGCGGCAGCAATTAACCCTTTTCACCGTGTGAATCCAAACATAATTGCCTGGAGTGCAGGGGGCGACTCTGTGAGAACTAGACTGGCGTAGGCTGAAATGTGCATTAGCAGTGGCTGCTAGGTGACCATTACACACAATTGAACTACTGGGTGTTTCTCTCAATCACATAGTTACAGTTGCTATCATGATCTAATTGGCATGGAATTACCAAATAGCACCTATTTCTACATTTTCACACTGTGTTGTTACATTTGGTATAAATATATTTTGAAACTAAAGTAGGCTATATTCCTCAGGGAGTGAGCTACATAGGCTTCTATGTCAAATAATGGCTTGGAGTGATATGTTGTGGGTTACCATGTAAACAAGTGTTTACAGACCCAGATAAAATGGTTCAGTAAATCCTTTGTTTACATTTTATATTTTTCCACTTGCATACTCACCAGTCACTTATTGATTTATCTAGTCAGAATTAACCCGGAATTGCAGTGCTTATGACGATTTATTTTATATAATGTGCAGGCACAGAAACACCATTTACAAATGATGAGTTTTCAAAACAGCCATGCTATCAATGAGTGCATTTGCTTAGCTACATTTGACTTGATGTGATTTATCGTCTCAAATGAAAAACATAAAAATGTAGGATACATCAACGGAAACGGAAAGTTATCGAAATCTGGAAACGACAACTGTTATATAAATGTGAGATTAGTTAAACGTTTATTTAGCTGACTATTTACATGATTCTAGTGATTAGCTATTTATCTGTCTCACAAATGTGCGCTAAGCCACAGTTATAAAATGATGTGTGTCATACTTTTGCAAACAACGCAAAATCCGGACATTACAGTAGCTAAGTAATTTAATTGTAAATCTGAGTTCTGTTGATTGGTGATACCGATACTACCATTTATGACCAATAGAGGTCCTAGTTTCCCTATTATTTTCAATCTCCTCCGCCGGGCGCTGCAAATAAGCCTGTTTGCCTGTCTGGCTCAATGTTGGCAAAACACCCCCTCCTCCTCTTTAGTCTCACTAGGAAAAAATGGCGGACAAGCACTAAATCCACATCTGAAAATACACAAACATTACAAAGCAAGGTAAACATACTTCAGAATATTATGCACTCTACATTTAGTTCAGAAATATGGACAGAAGGCCGTATTGTCTGTTATTTGCACGCTGATAGCTAGTTGGTATGCTAACATTGGCTAATGCTAATATTTATAATCAGGTCAACGATTGGTAATGCCAAAAGGCTGGCATTTGAACCTCTCTTTAACTAGCTAGCTACATGCTGCGCTCACTGAATATGTAGTCCAGTTAGCTTGATATGTAGGTTGCATGGATGTCAGCTTTGCACAATCAAATATTCGCCTTGGAACCAGTCAATACTCTCGCACATGCACTGCAGTGCAAGGATAACGTAATGTGTTTCACGTTCTGGTGTGTTGTTCCTTGTGGGAAGTCCTAACACATGTGCATGTGTGTTTAACATTGGCATTGTAATTTGAATTGAACTTCAAATCAATCTTTCAGGCACTGCACATCTGACATAGTTTACTTTGAAACGATTCACTTACTTATTACATCAAAGCTATCACAATATAGTAAGGCTAGTTGCCGGGTTGAATGTATTAGCAGGCTACAAGCTAGATAGCCCGCTATGAAAGTCCTGTCATTTTTCCCCCCAGCAAGTAGAGAGGGAAAAGGAGGGAGCTGGTCGCTTTTATTTGGACGCCATCCCCTCTTGGCGCAAGAAAAAGGCGCACTTCTATTGAAAGAAAATCAACTGTAGGGACACGTTTCAAGACTGTTATGAGCTCTTAAGGTATATTTCTAATATATTTACTAAAGTGTTGGTCATGGTATATGTTTTACTTTGATATTTGACAGTAATTAAGTGTTAAACTCTGCGTGGTTACTTTTATGTCAACTTGAACGCAGCGTTGTTTATGAAATAGTTATATTTGTAAATTGTTATAATTTGATTCTGTTCCTTTTTGGACACATTTGTTAGCGACATACTAATAATTAAATGCTAAACATGTTAGTTTTATCCTAGTTTGATTTAAGTTCATCAACTTACTTCGCTATGTTTTAGAACATTCCGTAGACTCAGTTTATTTTTTAAACTCCGATGGATTCATTCTAAGTATATGTATTGCTGTCTTGTGTAGGACTATACCCTAGATTTAAAAGGAAATCGTCTATGGTGCATCTTGAAGAACAGTGATTTAATGTGTTTGTTTGTCAGTCTGACCTGGTGACCCTATATGTCTGAGTTTACCTGGTAACAGACAAGTAACCCTAGACTTAGAGTTAGGGTCACAGACAATTAGACAAGCCCCCCACACTTCGGCTAGACCCATTCACATGTAGGGCTGCATTGATAAACACTCAAGTTGGTTCGATTTTTGATCAGTAGATTACTCAAATCTGAAGAGGCAGGCATGAACTGGTTAGTTTGTATGCGTTTGTATGCGTGGTTTCTTATGGTGCGAAACCCATTCTGTCTCTAGTCTTACTCTTCTACTTTAGTCAATACTGGCTGGCAGGAGTGAGTGCTGAACCTCCTGGAGGTGTCAGTCAGTCAGCCCGGCTGCCTGAGCAAGGTTATACGACCAGGGCCATGTTGACAGTTGGGGCTGCCTCTTGGTTGTAACCTGTGTCTGTAGCTTCCCGACTCACCCCCTGCCCTGCCTGTTTGGGACAGTGAAGGCCAGAAGACAAGCTAACAGACACTGGCAAGCCAACAGGACTGGGAAACCACACGGGCCAGCCACACAGATATGTCCTGTAGATGAAGAAGCTGCTCCGTATGTGGATGTTAGCCTCGCGTGCCAATCTGGTGAAGTGTACAGTGTAGCGCTGGCTCGTCGTTTTTTCATTTGCCGTACGTGACGTTTGTGGGGATTTGTGTCTCTCTGTCTGCTCTCCAGAGAGGAGGAGACTGTCGCGTGTGGAACTCAGTATTACTGGAACATGAGGAAGCCAGTGCCACAGAGAGGTGAGAAGAGGTTTACTCTTTAGCCGTGCAGAACGCTCGTTAGTTATTCATGTACTGTAAACAGAAGGTGCTGAAGCTCAACTTCAGTCTCATAGCTGCTTTTGATATGTTCTCTGTCTCTCTCTCTTCTCTCTCTCTCTCTCTCTCTCTCTCTCTCTCTCTCTCTCTCTCTCTCTCTCTCCTCTCTCCCCCCCCTCTCTCTCTCTCTCTCTCTCTCTCCCCCCCCTCTCTCTCTCTTCTCTCTCTCTGTCCCTCTCTCTCTCTCTCTCTCTCTCTCTCTCTCTGTCCCTCTCTCTCTCCTTCTCTGTCTCTCTCTCCTCTTCTCTCTCTCCTCTTCTCTCTCTCTCTCTCTCTCTCTCTCTCTCTCTCTCTCTCTCTCTCTCTCTCTCTCTCCCCCCCCTCCCCCTCTCTTCAGTTGCTATCGAGTGGAAAGATGCCAGACGGATGAAACGTGCCAGAATTGGCCGTCCCTCCAGAGTCCCCTCGCAGTATCAAGGAGGTACACAGGCGCCCCACGCACGCACGCACGCACGCCCTGCGAAAAGCAACACGGCATCCCACAAGCCGAGTGCGACGTGTTGTTTGCACACCCACGGCTAACGTAAACAAAGTAGTCACAGGGGCTCTCTGTGGTTCTCCCTGTGGTTCTCCCTGTAGGGCATTTCAGTTGGGATAAGTACCTGAAGGAGACGGGAGCTGCCGCCGCTCCGGACCCGTGCTTCAGACAGGTGAGCCGTCCCCCTGCCTGGCTGGACCCCAGGCCCAGGCCGAGCGTTCAGCCCTCCCTCGACCTCTGCCTCGGGGGGCAGGCACCCGTCCGTGACGGTGAGGACGGGTGCCTGCGTGTGCTTCTCCACACACCGGGCCATGACCGGGCAGCTCGCCTCAGATCAGATGTTTCTTAGAGGGAGGGGGGGGGGGGGGAGCTTGTGTTTCGGACGCCTTTGGCGTCGCTTGGTCTGTTCAGTTGACTTACTTCTGTCCGACTCAGTTCTCTTACTCAAACTCTGCCCTCTCTCTACCAAACTCTGCCCTCTCTACCAAACTCTGCCCTCTCTCTACCAAACTCTGTGCTCTCTGTCTGTCCTCTCTAACTTGTTCAGCCATTTCTCTAACTGACTCAGTCCTCTCTAACTAACTCAGTCCTCTCTAACTAACTCAGTCTCTCTCTCTAACTAACTCAGTCCTCTCAAACTAACTCAGTCCTCTCTAACTAGCTCAGTCCTCTCTAACTAACTCAGTCTCTCTCTCTAACTAACTCAGTCCTCTCTAACTAACTCAGTCCTCTCTAACTAACTCAGTCTCTCTCTCTAACTAACTCAGTCCTCTCAAACTAACTCAGTCCTCTCTAACTAACTCAGTCCTCTCTAACTAACTCAGTCCTCTCTAACTAACTCAGTCTCTCTCTCTAACTAACTCCAGTCCTCTCTAACTAGCTCAGTCCTCTCTAACTGACTCAGTCCTCTCTAACTAACTCAGTCCTCTCTAACTAAGCTCAGTCCTCTCTAACTGACTCAGTCCTCTCTAACTAACTCAGTCCTCTCTAACTAACTCAGTCCTCTCTAACTAACTCAGTCCTCTCTCTAACTAGCTCAGTCCTCTCTCTAACTAACTCAGTCCTCTCTAACTAACTCAGTCCTCTCTCTAACTAACTCAGTCCTCTCTCTCTCTCTCTCTCTCTAACTAACTCAGTCCTCTCTCTCTCTCTCTAACTAACTCAGTCCTCTCTAACTAACTCAGTCCTCTCTCTAACTAACTCAGTCCTCTCTCTCTCTAACTAACTCAGTCCTCTCTCTCTCTCTCTCTCTCTCTCTCTCTCTACTATCTACTCTCTCTCTCTCTCTCTCTCTAACTAACTCAGTCCTCTCTCTATCTAACTCAGTCCTCTCTAACTAACTCAGTCCTCTCTCTAACTAACTCAGTCCTCTCTCTAACTAACTCAGTCCTCTCTCTCTAACTAACTCAGTCCTCTCTCTAACTAACTCAGTCCTCTCTCTAACTAACTCAGTCCTCTCTCTCTAACTAACTCAGTCCTCTCTCTCTAACTAACTCAGTCCTCTCTCTCTAACTAACTCAGTCCTCTCTCGCTCCACCTGGAATCCCCAGAGCCCCACCCCCCCAGTGAACGAGTTCAAGGCGGGCATGAAGCTGGAGGCCCAGGACCCGAGGAACACCACAGTCCACCTGCATCGCCACCGTGGTGGGCCTGACCGGCTCGCGGCTCCGCCTGCGCCTCGACGGCTCGGACAACAAGAACGACTTCTGGCGCCTGGTGGACTCGTCGGAGATCCAGCCCATCGGCAACTGCGAGAAGAACGGCGGCATGTTGCAGCCACCGCTGGGTGAGAGAGAGGAGAGGTGCCTCGCGCAGACAAACCCGCGCTCAAAGCCGCCTTCCGCCTCCCAGCGACTCGTCCGCTTTTGCGGATGTGCTTGGAATTGTGCCATGTTGATTGTCCCCTAGATGTCAGTGTGGAGCACAGGCACTGGGTAGAGTTCTTACACCAAACCCAACCTGTTACTGCCCCAAGAGAGGGACCTTTGGAGGAGGGCCTCGGTGGCATGTGAGCGTGGGCAGACGTCTCACAAGGCTCTGTCTGCCTCCTCAGGTTTCCGGCTCAACGCATCGTCTTGGCCCATGTTCCTGCTGAAAACACTGAACGGAGCGGAGATGGCCCCGACGCGCATCTTTCACAAGGTAGCTGTACTCACCGCAGGCACCCCAGGCCCTGCCATGCACACAGGGTAGCTGTACACAGCACAGGCACCCCAGGCCCTGCCATGCACACAGGGTAGCTGTACACAGCACAGGTGCACCCCCTGCCATGCACACAGGGTAGCTGTACACAGCACAGGCGCACCCCCTGCCATGCACACAGGGTAGCTGTACACAGCACAGGCACCCCCTGCCATGCACACAGGGTAGCTGTACACAGCACAGGCACCCCCTGCCATGCACACAGGGTAGCTGTACACAGCACAGGCACCCCCTGCCATGCACACAAGCCTTTTCTGTCTGTAAACTCAGAACACCGAAACAGACACTCTCTTATCTCTCTCCTTTTCTCTCTCTTTTTTGTCTCATAAATACTTCATACCTAGTCGGAATCCTCCAAAGTTATTCAATTCACACACACACACACACACACCGATGTAGTCGTTCACGCTGAAGCTCCATGCCTGACCCCCCTCCCTGCCCCCCAGCAGGAGCCCCCGGCCCCGGAGAAGAACTCCTTCCAGGTCGGCATGAAGCTGGAAGCGGTGGATCGCAAGAACCCTCACTTTATCTGCCCGGCGACGGTGGGGGCGTTGCGGGGCACGGAGGTGCTGGTCACCTTCGACGGCTGGAGGGGCGCCTTCGACTACTACTGTCGCTATGACTCCCGCGACATCTTCCCCGTGGGCTGGTGTTCCACGACCGGGGACAACCTGCAGCCCCCCGGCACCAAAGGTAGGCAGATGTGGCAAGGGGGTTGAATTTGGGGGTGGCGGGTAATGGATACAGGCGACTTGTTTAATAGGCTCTACGTTTATTTTATTTTTTTAATTTTAAGCGGTTTCAAAGCGTTTTTTGTTGTTGTTGTTGTTGAAGTGATTTATTTTTGTCAACATTTCTGTGAGAAGTATATCAAGCTATATTTGGTGGCTATGCAGTGTGCCTGGCTGTTAAAAGGTTGAAGGAGGAGAGAGGAGAGGAGCTGAGGTGTTTATACACTGTGTCTAACTGTTACAAGGTTGACGGAGGAGTCGGGACACTAGGAGGAGTTGTCCAGCCCAAGGGCTGAGATTTACTATCGGGGAGGACAAAGCGAGCCGTAGAAATCTGATTAAATGTGGGAACTGGAGAGGGGTGAGAGGTTTACTGGAGGTCAACGTGTACCCTCCTCCCCACCCTACTATCCTCCCTTCGTGTTTTATGGCAGAAGAAGGGGAGGGGACTGAGGGAAGGGGAAGAGTAAAGATTGTTGGCGCTGGAGGAAAGGAGGGAGGAGAATAACTAGATAAACGAGGGAAGACGGGGGCGAGAGGGAACTTTGGAGGAGGAAGAGAAGAAGGCGAAGGAGTGAAAAAGGAGGTAAGATGGCAGAGGAGCGGGAAGGAGGAGAGGCTGAGAGGCTGCTGGAGGAGATGTATTTTTGGGTGCCTGTAACCCATCCAGCTGGCACTGGAAGGTGGGGTTAAGGAGTGGGGCAGGGTGGGGGGGGGGGGGGGCAGAGCAAAACCTCCTGCGGGCCCCCCCCCCCCCCCCCCCCGCCCGTTGGCAGCCTGGCAAAGTTGTCAGCCGGGGAGCGGGGCACCCCAGGGAGAGAAAGGGGAGAATGGGAAGAGAAGAAAGGAGAAGCGAGGAGGGTGAGGAATAAGGAAGCTGTACGCTGTGAAAAGCAGGCTGTTTACACAGCCCTGTCAGCAACAGGGGCTGGGAGAGAGGGGAGCAGGAAGAGAGGAGGGGAAGGACGAGAGCGGAGGAGTGTGTGAGAGAGAGGGAGAGAGAGGGAGGGGGCAGGAGAAGGGGAAAGGGTGAAGGAGAGGACAGGACACAAAGCTGTGAAGAGAGAGCGGGGCTTCACTGAGGGGAAATAGAAGGGCAAGTAGGGATAGCAGGGGTGGAATGCAGAGAAGCGGATTTCCCCTCAAGGTTCATGAATCGTGGCTGTGGCAGTAAACTTGGATTTTTCTTCGGACTGGGATGAAAAGGAGCAGTTTTTTCTCGACCAAAGAAGTGGACACACAGATAATGATACCGAAGGCCAGGTTTTGATGTGTGTTCGTGTCATAGACATGGGCTAATGGCTCCCCTTGTAAACTTACCAGGGAGTGGATTGAGGACAAATACCTTTACAGTTTAGTCTGTGCTGGTTACGCTACACTGAAACATCAAACTGCTCCCCTGGACTAAAAGTGTGTGTGCCCGCATGCCCGAGTGTACTTGCCGGTGAGTTTGTCTAGAACTTTCTAGAGCTTGATTGAGGTGCTAGGGTTAGTTCTGGTTAGAGACTCTCTTTTGGTTCGGTTCGATTCGGTTCTTTCACTTTAGTGCGGTCGGGTCCAGTTCAGTTCTTCATTTGTCTCCTTGAAATAACAGACTGAGCGGATCCGAACGGACAAGAGGCAGGAAAGCGAGGGAGGGAGAGAAACTGAGATTGCAAGTGAACTCGCCGAACAGGAAGTCTGGAGTGCTCAGCAGTGTAATGCGAGTGTGCAGGTCTCTTTCTGCTGTCTCCCCTCTTCCAGGGTCTGGACCTCCTAACCCTCCCTTCCTCCACCCCTCCCTGTTCCTCTCCCTAACTCTCCTTCCCCCCTCCTTCCCTCCCTCCCTTCCTTATTGATCCTTGTCTGACGAGCCAGGAACAGTGGCTTTGTGTGTGGAACACAGCAGAGTGTGTGAGGAACACAACCAACAGAAAAGATGAACTGGGTCACAGTTGCCCTTCCATACAAAAGCTGTCTGACTAACTAGCTGGTTTGTCTGGCTTGCTGGCTGGTTTGTCTGGCTTGCCGGCTGACCCTGGCAGGGTCAGAGAGTGCAGTGGTCTCTGTTACCCCTCTAGGCTATTACCTGTAACGCGATGACCGAGGCAGCTCTGATGCATTGTCAGGGACTGAGGGGTGGTTAGCAGAGGGTTACGAAACAGTCCCGACCTCTTCTCTTCTAGCTGCTTGAGCCTGAATCAACACCACCCATATTCCAAAGATCCGTCAAGAAGACCGATGGTTTGCTAAGTCTTTGTCGTCAGTTTTAAATCTCGCTCATCTCTCTCCTCCCTCCCTCCCTCCCTCGCTCCTCCCTCCCTCCCTCCCTTGCTTCCTCCCTCCCTCCCTCGCTTCCTTCATCCCTCTCCTGTCCTCCCGTCCTCCTTCCCTTGGTCTGTCCCCTCTCTCCCCCCCTCCACCCCTGTGCAGTAGTGTTACCTAAGACCCTCAGCGCGTCACCAGACGGCACGGTGGAGGGAGCGGCCATGCCCCCCACAGCGCCAGGGCGGCCCCCGGGCCAGAGGGGACGCAAGCCGGGCCGCAGGAAAACCAAGCTGGCCACGCCCTGGGGCCAGAAAGGACCCACACAACCCACCGCCAAAGGGCTGGAGCCCATCAAGATACCCAAGAAGAGAGGCCCCAAGCCGGGGAGTAGGGTAGGTCGCAGGGGGGCCCTGGGGGGCTGGGAGAGTGGGGGCTGGAGGGGGATTCAGAGTTTAGTGGCTTGTATCTTGTTGTGTTTTTTTATCTATTTGTTTTTCTGCAGATTCTGTTTGTTTTGGTCAACGTTGCACTTTGTCTTCCCCTTTTTCCCTCCCTCCCTCCCTCCCTCCCTCCCTCCCTCCCTCCTCTCCTCTCTCTCTCTCTCTCCTCTCCCTCTCTCTCTCCCTCTCTTTATCCCCTTGTCTCTCTATCTCTTTCTCTCTTCATCTCTCTCTTCCCTAGCTGGGCTGGGCTAAGCGTGCAGCCTGGCTAGAGGGGGCCATGGTGGGCCCGGGGCGGCCGGTGTCACGGCCCAGAGGACGTCTGCCTGCCAACTGGGCCGAGAGGATGGCCCTGCAGCAGGCCCAAGCAGAACCCATCAAGATCCCAAAGAAAAGGGGGCCCAAGCCAGGCAGCAAGGTGACAGACGCAGTCCCAGATATTCCCACCTTCCTTACTCTGTCCAAAACAAACCTGAAGTACTGAGGGAAATGCTTGTATCTGATAAGTGTGTGTGTGTGTACATGGCAGAGGAAACCCCGGGTGGTGCCCGACCCTGTGCCCACGTCTCCCACCAGCAGCACCCCAGAGCCAGACACCAGCTCTGTGCCCATGGACAACGCCTCCATCCCTAGCTCTGCCCTGCAGGCTCCCACTGGTACTGCACGCTCCGCATCGCTTTCCTCACTTTCCTCACGCGTGACATGCAGGTTTCACACGACTTAACCCCTCTCTCTCCCTGTCCCTCCCTCCAGTGTGTGTGTACCTGAACAAGTATGGGAAGGTGGGGCCCCACCTGGACGTCCGGCGGGTGCTGCTGCTCCCGGACCACTTTGGGCCGGGCCGGGCCTCCTCCGTGCTGCAGCAGTGCGTGCAGGCCTGCGTGGACTGCGCCCACAACCAGGGCACCGTGTTCGCCTGCCTCAAGTCGGGGCACGGCGGAGAGGTCATCTCAGGTGAGGAGGTGGTCGAGGAGCTGGTTGAGGCTGGGGAGGGGTTGTGAGAGAGGCGAGGGGGGCGAGGGGGGGGGGCTTGGGGACATGGATGGAGGAGTGGGGGTGACGGGGGGACCAAGGTGGATTTATGAACTTCTAGTGTTACTTCTAGTCTTTTTATAGAAAGCTGGAATGGGCATTTCATATACAGTGAACCCTAAGCTAGCGATGTCTCGATGAACTCAGGTCTGGTTAGTAACAAATGGGAGCTAGCTATGAGGTTGGATGGTCTCACGCCCGTGTCCGCTTTCCGGTTCGTCCTTCCGGTTTAACCGGCAGCTCTCTCCCGTGTTCCAGCCTACTTTGACCAGCAGCAGCACACGCTGACCCTGCCCACGGTCAACAGCGTCACCTACGTCCTCCGCTTCCTGGAGAAGCTCTGCCACAACCTCCACTGTGACCCGCTGTACGGCAGCCAGCCTGTCGCCGGAGGAGGAGGGCAACACGACAGCAGAGTCCACTCAGGTCGGTGGGCGGGTGTGGGCTACACCAACACTAGGGGTGGGAATCTTTTGGTACCTCACGATTCGATCCGAATCGATTCTTGGGGGTCACGATTTTTCAGAGATAAAAAAAAAAGAAAAGTTAAATAATTAAAAAAAATCGATTCACATAAATTTGTGAATCGATCTGAATCGCTAGCAGACTGAATCGCGATTCAAATGTGAATAGATTTTTTCCCCTAACCAACACTCACACCAAAGGGAGGCACGGGCACACATGCATGTGAGGAACACAGAAAGTCAGGCGAGGCTGTAATGTGGGCTGGCCTTTCCCCTTCCCCAGAAAGACGAGGCTTCGCCGAGGGGCTGACGACGGGGCCGGGCCGGGGGGCTAAGAGGTTCCTGCAGGACTCCTACAGCAGCCCCCTCTCCCACAAACTGACCAAGAGCCACCACCTTTCTTCAGAAGGTACGTAGCCAGCATGGACCAAGAGGGGACCAAGAGGCACCCGAGCACAGCGTGTTTAGCCTAGCGTTAGCTAACCACACCAGGAGACCTGGCGTTAGTATGAAGAAGGTCACGTATTAGTCTGTTGGTGGAAAGACTAATTTCAAACCAACTCTAATGTTGCCAGATTGCTTGAATTCATCCTTTACAGTGTGATACAGCAGTGGTATAACATTGCCTTTGTCCCTCGCCCTTTCGGGCCCTCTCTCCTGTCTTTCTTTCCTCTCTCCCTCCTCGCCTCCCCATGCGTACGCGCTAGGCGACTCCTTCCTCCTGGAGAACGGCGTGGGGGTGCCAGAGCACTTAAAGAAGAGCCCCCTGTCCCCCGGCTCCACGGGGGCCCTGCCCCCGGGCCTCCGCTCGCCAGGCAAACTGCTGCACCTCAACTCTGCAGGTAAGACCCTCCCTCCCACGCACGCAGGGTGATTATGTGGTGGAACATGTCACCTCCCACATGCTAACCTCAAACTAGCTTGCGGGCATGTCAGTCAAAAGACCTGGGATGCGTTAGCGATACGACAATCCAATACGACAGGCCGTCATCGACATCAACGCATTCTTTTTGTGCTATCAAAGTAGGGTTTTTGTGGAAATGTAACAGACAAAAAGTTGACTGCACAACAGCAAAAATATGGTTGACACCACAATGTATGCCAGTTACATTGACCCCCCTTCCCTTTCCCCATCGCTTGTGTCCTCGCCCGCCCTTAAGGATCCGGCAGTTTCCGGGAGAGCCCCCGGCCCAGCGGCCAGGACCCCAACCTGTGGACGATGGAGGAGGTGATGCAGTACATCCGAGACGTCGACCCCCTGCTGGCTCCACACGCTGACCTGTTCAGGAAACACGTAAGTGTGGACCAAGGGGAAGGGGGAGGAGGAGAACGAGGAGGAGGAGAGGAGGAGTGGGGGAGGAGAACGAGGAGGAGGAGTGGAAGGAGTGGAAGGAGACCTGTCTGGCCTCCCAGGAGGTGTGCATGTGGGACAGGCATAGCGAAGGGGAATTAGTGGTACGATCTGATGTTAAACCTCTTCCTGTTGAGCCTTGGTGCAGACTGCATTGTAGTAAAGCTTGGGTGTGAGAAGCTGGCGAGCACTTCCTGGTTCTGATCCTCTTCCTGGTTCTAATCCCTCCCACTCCTCTGTCGCCAGGAGATTGACGGGAAGGCCCTCCTATTACTGCGCAGCGACATGATGATGAAGTACATGGGGCTGAAGCTGGGCCCTGCCCTCAAGCTCACTTTCCACATTGACAAGCTCAAACGCCCCTGATGACGTCATCACCCCCCCCCCCCCCCCCCACCCCCCCCAAATGACTGTCCTCTCCCTGCAACCTTTCACCAGATAACAGTATAATATTATGCACTGCATACAGGAAAATACTGAACCATTACATGTAGCATTTACTGCTTGGTAGCTCTGCCTGGCTTCATGTACCCTTCCTGCATTTGCCTCCTCCCTATTGGAACTTTTTGATTCAAGATTTTAGTTTTTTTTTTTGTGTGGCACAATCCAGCCTCAAGGCAGCATGGGATATGCAGTCTTCTCCAGCTCTTTGCCCCATCATCTTTCCCACTCCCCAGTATCTCTGAACTACATTTCAATCAAGCCTCTGGTTGAAGGTGATGAAGAAATGTCTGCAATTTCACTGTAAAGACCATTTTAGGTCTGTTTTGAATCTCGTTTGTTGACTTTCGGTCCTGTACATTTCTTTTTTTGTACCCCCTGAAAATAAGGAATTGCATCGGCCGTTTTGATGGTCATTTTTTTTACTTCAAACTTTTTATTTGTTCCGAGCTGACACTACGTTTCTCCTAGCTATTGGAAATGCCTCTGGTCGACGTCTCATTTTGAGGCACAGTTTTTTGAACTATGACACTACCACATTTCAAACCCCGTTATTCCAAAATACTGCCATGATGAACTGTGTTGCTTTTACCTTGTTCTCGATGTTGTTTACAATGACGGTGTCTTGTCTGTTGTTATTTGTACTTTTTTAATTTTTATACTATATTATTAGAGTTCATACATTGAGAGCATTATCATACTCAATAATGTTCAATAAATATATAACAAGTCTCTTTTGTAAGGTTTTCTTTGTATATTGTTTTTTGTGTGTGTGTTTTATTTTTATTTTTTTCCATCAATGACACTTCCTTAGTAATATCACGTGAGCATCCTATTGGCTGGAGTAGAGTATTCAGACCTACTCGTGACCGACCATGGGCATATCAAAAACTTGGTGCCAGATTACCTCAAAAGCACATATTTGTGCAAAATGATTCGAGATTGCCGGATGTTTTAATAGAGGCGACACACAGTGAATATATATGCTTTAGCTCAATATATCCTCTGTGTTGTATTGGCAGTGCCATACCACCAGGGGGCAGTCCAGCTCTAGGAGTTCTTGTCCTCCTCGCTGTTTCCCCTTGAGGTACAGGCACATGCCTTGCCATGAGTTCAGTCAGTTGGTCTGAATCTAGTCAGAAGGGAGATGCACATTGACAGGCTCTATTGCTCCATGGCTCCATGGCTCAGTGTGATACATTTGCACCATAATTACAACGTTACAGCATGACATTATCTGACAGGAATGTGGCTTGTTTCGTAGAGGATCGTAGCCTTAATACACATCCCTGTGTTTAAAAACGTACAAGTGCCTTTTTACGGATGAATTATGAAACGTGAGTTTCATTCACTGTTGTACAAAGGTAGTGGAGGAATAGGCCTCATTTCGTACATAAGGGTAGAGTATCGCTCGTCGGCCCTTCAACAGTTCATTGCTGCTAAAGCTTGACATTTTTGGATGAACAGGAAGCAGCATGCAGCAAGTTTAACCACATCCTCCAAGTAAGAGGAAAGTATCCTACATGGGAGGGGCTGAGTGAACTGACCAAACTCACTGATTGTTGCAGATAAGTGTGTGTGTGTGTGTGTGTATGTTTGTGCGAAGCATACATAGATGGCAAGCTCAGAGTCTATAGGTAAAGGGCATGTTTGTTGATGTCTAATAGTAGCCAAGGTGTCATCGCAGACACAGTTATTTATAGAGTGCCTGCTCCTTGCTCTGCCTGTTGTGGTTAGACTGTGGAGCAGGTTTCACAAACAGTGGATGCACCTGCTCAGATGCACACAGCACTGACATAGACAGGTGGAATAGGCCTTTAAAAAAGGGCTCAAAATCCACCCACTCACTAAAGATATTGCTGTATCAAGATGAGTGTTTGGAATTTCATCTGAAAGATCTCAGTTTTTAAAGAAAAACACCCATATACTCAGAAGCTGTGCCCAAATAAGTTTGAGTCATTGTGTCACAATACTAGGACTTCCACTCACCATATTTGGTTCATTGAGTTTGAAGCATGCCAGTTTTGCTATGTGTAAGAGGCATTTTCCAGAATTGCTGGTGACTGGTTTTCATAAACTATGATGACATTTAGATTTTACAAAAAGTTTGTTGTTGAAGTCCTGTACAAAATATGATGTTGATCACTGACAGGACCGATAGTGAAAGTAGAGCAGAGGTCAGTGTGTTTCAGGTTCAGTTAGACATAAGTCTACTGGTTTCCTGAGTGAGAGAAGAGAAGCAGTGAGAGAAAAATAAACGTTGTCAGGCCAGCTCCATCTATGAATCCCTGCAGAATTCCTTTGGCTGTCATATGAAGGCCCGTGTGTGGCGGTGCCGGTAGGGTTCGGGTCTGACAGCTTCAGATCACGGCGTGCCCGCTGAGCGATGAGCTGCTCCTCTTCGTGGGCTGCGGCGACCTTGTTTGGTAGACCATCGCAGCTGAGAAATCCCATCCCAGCGACCCCCCACGTCCCTGCAGATGGTGCGCAGCTAACAGGAAAGGTTGCAGAAACGTTGGACGGTCTCTCACATGGCAGCGCGCATGTTAGCTCTCAAGGACTAACACACAAGCGAGGCTCATTAACACATGACTTCACCTGTACGCCGAAAATGTATGATGTGTGTAGACATGCTGTTGTCTTTGTATGTCGGTTAGCAAGTCAACATATTTGCAACCGCCTTCTTTTGTCTACCGTCTTGGTTGCGTCTGTCGCTGCATATCAAGGCCATCGTCAGAGGATTAGCACACAAGCTCTGAGCCATCAAGTGACACAGTGTCCTGTTCATAGTACATACATCTGAACGTGCCAACCTGTTCGCCCTGGATAGAAGGATAAGTAATCTGCAGCTCCACGCAGGGAAATGAATAATTTACTCACTCTTTCACTTCAAAGAAACACAAACCATTCAGCTGCCAAGGTTTGGGAAGAGGAGCGAATGGGAGTTTCTAGTCACCAAGCAACCTTTAATATCACCTGCCCTAACAAGCCAGAGAGGCTCGAGATATGAAGCAGAGAGGGGTTGTATATATGGCTGGTCGCCTTGGCAGAATGTAGGCCTACTGGAGTACAGCATGACATGTACAGAAAACAAAATGATTTTCAAAAGGCTTGTGGAAGTATATGCGAATTAATTTAATGTGCGACGCAATTACCATGCGCTTTACCCTACTAGACAAAAACCCTCACTTAAAGACAACCCTCACTTAAGAAGCACCAAGTGCATTTTTAAGAGCCATGCAGCTAGAACGACATATAGATAATTTCCAATATATATATATTTATTTTACATTTTTTGTCATTTATCAGATGCTCTTATCCAGAGCGACATAAATTAAGTACAGGGACATTCTCCCCGAGGCAAGTAGGGTGAAATGCCTTGCCCAACGACACAACGTCATTGCATGGCCGGGAATCGAACCAACAACCCTATGATTAATAGCCCAACTCCCTAACCACTCAGCCATCTGACTCCCCCCCCCCCCCCCCCCCCCACACATAATGTTCCAAACCATTATTCCAAAGCGAGGAACTTCCAAAAAGGCATTTGAAAATAAGATGATTTCTCTTTTAAATAAACGGGTGGGATGGATGGTCATTTCCATCCAACAAATTGCAGTATTAAGAGGCCACGCAAAATGGCAGTTGATCTGTAAAAGCAGGAAGTTCGGCTTGATTGTGGTGTGCAGTAAATTAGGTCCCCTCCTCTTTGGTTTATTGTGCGGACAGAGAGATGTCCGGTTAATGTGTTCAGATCCAGGTCCCCTAACAACCTCAACACAATCATACCATGCAAACGCTTTAGACATGTTGGAGCACGTGTCACCGTCTTTTCACCCAAACTTGTATTCACAAGAGACTTATTCAGCTGTCACTAGATCTATCTATGGCATTGTATTTCTCTCTGAATCACACAGGAGATTTAAATCCATGTTAAATGTCTACTTAGTCTACCGCTTCAAATACAGAAATGCTCAAATTTGTTGGTACCCTTACAGCTCCTTGAAATAATGCTTCATTCCACCTGAAAAGGGATGACATAAACTATTGAATCATGTATACTTGCATGCCTTTGGTATGTCATTTAATAAAGCAAAGAAGCAGTGACAAGAGATGAATTATTGCTCAAGTTACAAAGATATTCTAAAATGGCCTGGACACATTTGTTGGTACCCCTTAGAAGAGAAAATAAATCATTGGATTATAGTGATTTTCCAAACCAATTAATTTCTTGACTCAGTATCACACTGCCTCCAATCTTGTAATCAGTCATTCAGCCCGTTTAACTGGAGGAAAGTAGTCACTGTACTGTTTGGTGTCATTGTGTGCACCACACTTAACATGGACCGGAGAAAGCCAAAGAGAGAGTTGTCTAAGATCAGAAAGACAATAATAGACAAGCTTACATTTACATTACATTTTAGTCATTTAGCAGACGCTCTTATCCAGAGCGACTTACAGTAAGTACAGGGACATTCCCCCCGAAGCAAGTAGGGTGAAGTGCCTTGCCCAAGGACACAACGTCATTTGACACGGCCGGGAATCGAACTGGCGACCTTCAGATTACTAGCCCGACTCCCTCACCGCTCAGCCATCTGACTCCCTGAAGCTTGATAAAGATTAAAGTCTACGAGACCATCTCCAAGCAGCTTGATGTTCCTGTGACAGTTGCAAATATTAAGAAGTTCAAGGTCCATGGAACTAGAGCCAACCTCCCTGGGCGCGGCCGCAAGAGGAAAATCGACCCCAGATTGAACAGAAGGATAGTGTGAATGGTAGGGAAAGAACCGAGGGGAACTGCCAAAGAGATACAAGCTGAACTCCGAGGTGTTTCTGCTCTGTTCAGTTTCTGATTATACCGTCCGTTACTTTTTGAGCAAAAGTGCCTCTATGGAAGAAGACCTAGGAGGACTCCACTGTTGAAAGAAAGACATAAAAAAAAGCCAGACTGGAATTTGCTCAAATGTATGTTGACAAACCACAATCCTTCTGGGAGAACGTCCTTTGGAGAGATGTCAAAACCGGAGCTTTTTGTCACATCAGCTCTATGTTTGCAGATGAAAAAATGAATCTTTCAAAGAAAAGAACACCGTACCTACAGTGAAACATGAAGGAGGCTTGCTGTGCTGTGCCTGGCACAAGGTACCTTGAATCTGTGAAGAGCACAATGAAATCTCAAGACTATCAAGGCATTCTGGAGCAAAACATAACCAGTGTCAGAAAGCTCTGTCACAGGTCACAGGTCCTCCAACAGGATAATGACCCAATACGCAGCTAAAAGCACCCAAGAATAGATAAGTAGAAAACTGTTCTGAAATAGTCTTCTTTTGAGTCTTGATCGGAATCCTACTGAACATCTATAGAAATAACAGAAACTTGCAGTCTGGAGAAGGCACACATCAAACTACCTGTTAACAAGTGCAGAAGTCTCGTTGAGAGCTACAGAAACTAAATAATTGGTTGAGGGTCCCATTATTTTTGTCCATGCCATTTTCATTTGTTTTATTATTTATTATTTTGGAAAACAAATTCAAAAGCAGTCCTATTTTGATTAAAAATGGAATAAACAAAGATGGATGCCAATTACTTTTGTCGGTTTCAAGTTATTTCAGAGGAAAATTTGATTTTTTTTTCTTCATATTTGAGCATGTCTGTATGTAGAATGGCAAAATCACTTTAAATCACTAGTCTATAAATCTGCAACAATTTTCAGATTGGAAAATAACAGGCTCTCTAATTGCTGTCTTCACAACACGCTGTCTAGAAGTCAAATCAACGGCAGTAAAAGATCCAAAGACCCCACTTAAAACATTCTCATCTTTGCTGGTGGTCGTGTCAGCCAGAACAATCCGTGCCACACTCACAGCACATTGTATCTCACAGCTGACCAGTTTGCGTGTTTGAATATCCGACGTGTCCCTGCGCCACACTACTGGGTGCGAGGGGGTGGGCATGGGAGGAGGAGGAGGAGGAGGGGGGGGGGCACAGGCCATGCGTGACTCTGGCAAATGGTCGCTCGTCCTCCGATTGGTGGAGGGGATCCTGAGATTACCCTGAGCTCTGAGAGGGGCTTGGCACCAGCTGTACCGGGGGCCTAGAAATAGCAAACCAACTCCAGGCTTCCTCAGCATATAGGAATGGGATGCTGGAACAGGGATGCTGGCGTGAAAGAGGCCAAATAGAGAGCAAGGGAATGCCAGCTCTGTAAGGGCAGTTTCTAGGTGTAACATTCAAATCCTTTTTGGGGCCTCTGTTAAGATATTCTGGCGGCTTGAACGCTGTTTATGAGCGGATGTGATATACATTTTATGGGTAAACCCCCAAGTAAATAAACCCCCTGGTATTCAAAAAAAAAAAAAACACGTCCACACAATTTCCATTTTCAAACTGGAGAAATCCCTCCCCCTTTTTCTACGTATCATTAAGCTTTCGGTCTTGCTTTTCTTTCTCTTTCTCCCATGTGTCTTTCGGTGCTCGACTTATATCGAGAAAGCAGCAAGCCACCACAGGAAGGCGTGTGGCATAGTGCTGCAGTTGTTGTGGGTAGAGCTGAGAAAAACAGATACAAGCCTAACTGTAAACGTCTCCAGTCACACACCCTGCTTAGCCTATGTCTAGACTGGCTGCCTTCAATTCAGAAGGAGACATAACAAGGGATTGTGAGAGCAAAACACCAGCCGAATCCAGTCAGAATGATTAGGAAACAAAAGTTTCGAGTCTTAATTGTTGCTGAAGGAGGACCTTTGGGGTGTGTACCCCACAATTATAAGATTTACATGTTTTGCTGGCAGACCATGACAATGTACCCCCATGCACCTCTGGGGGTTTCAGGAAGACCATTGTTTGGGCTGGGCAGTAACCCAGCAACCGTTACTCTGCTGACTGCCAACATGGGGCACATTCTAAAGATGACATGGGCCCACTCCACACCGCTTCAAATATGTTATCAGGGCTTCCAACTAAAGCAAGAGCCATTGTTAAAACAAATATATTTAAACTGAGATAATGCTACCATGCTGTGCTTCAGTTGGGCAATAATGAAACTGAACTAAAAAAGGGACATTTTGTTTTTAACAATAGTGGACACAGTTGTCTAGTGTTGACAATAAATTATGTTGTGCCATCCTGTAATAGTTCTAATAAACACCTAAACAATGAATGTTACACATGTCCATGAAAATCCCGTAAGATGATATCAACCACGAACTTTGAGCCCTAAGGCTAAGTGTGAACCGTATGCTAACCAAGCGCCATCTAAACATTATTTTCAGTTGGATTTTCAAAACTACATTTTGTATATTTTCTGTTGCTAGTCAGGCCATAATTATTGTTAGGAGCCTTTTCCATTTCATATTCGTTTTTGCGTCAACCAAGCAAATTGAGAGCAGATGATGGTCACTATTGAAGCTGTGTCTCTGCCTCAAGGTAAGCATAGATTAACCTGGTGTTCTCCTCCCCCAACCACACACACGTCTGCTGCCTGCTTTGGTCATTACAAATCTTTTTCCAGAACTCCTGCAATAGGTGGCATCCAACACAACCTGTCTTGACTTAATATCGGTCACTTGAATTCATTTGTATACACAATCTTTGGAACCTTGGTGGTAAAACATTAGGTTTCCCCCCACAAGCTCAACAGCACTGAGAACAGGCTAACTAGCTAGAGCACTTCACTTCCTTTTCTGCATGTGGAGAGTTGAGCAATAAATGCAAAAGCAGGCCACACTTATGTCCAGGCTGTCTTTATTGATCCTCAAAACGCCCTCACAAACACAATCCAACCCCATCCATCTCCACCACAAAAAGGTAGAAGATTAAAAAGAAACAAATAAATAAAATCTGCATGATTAAGGCGGTTCTACATCTTCCATAGAACAGACAGTGTAATCCTCTCTGTAGTTCGGTGGCTTCATACAGTACAAGCAGTAGGTTGAGGTGAAGAAAAAAAATAATCAACTTCACGCCGAAAAGAAGCCATAACCGCCACAGTGAACTATCCAATTCTGATGGTCTCCCATTCAAATGCATGAGATCACATTCTACTTTGAACCCCTGTTCTCAGTGGCAAGAGAGAACCTCCAAACTCAAAGAAATCCATGTTGGGGAAGAGGGTTTGTTTTTACAGCGAAGCTAAAACCATTTTCCAATTTCCTCAAATATTTTAAGAGACCTTAACCACGGCCCTCCCCAATCCCCCCCCAGCCCCCCCCCCCCCCCCCAAAACATCTTGATCCTCTGCTGAAGATCTCAGTCGGTCTCTGGTTTTGTTCTATATTAATTTCTCTGACGAGTAATAAATAAATACATTTTTTTACTGCTAAACTGCCGTACAGTCCAGGATGAGAGGCAACACAGCGTCTTAACATTGATCGTGAGTGGCTTCTAGGGGGGTCTCAGCAGTTTGTTACATTCATGTCCTGGAGAGAGGAGAGAGGAGGCAGGGGGCAGGACCAAGCCCGATAAAGAGCCGCGTGTGTGGGCCGTCGGGCACTAACGACACCCCCAGCGCTGCCTCGTAGCACATCCAGAGTTAGCCTCCCTCTCTTCTCCCCCTCTCACGGCACCCTGGCCTGGGTACCGAGAGAGGCACACGAAAAACGAGAGATCCGAGCGGTTAGCCATCAGCACAAGTCTCGCGCCTCCGTTCCGTTTCCCCCCCTCCCTCCCTCCCTCCCCCCTCTCCCTCCCCGGCGTCTCTTCTCTCATAAGTACAGTCAGGGGCGGCTGCTCTGCTCCTCAGCAGCTGACTGTGCTGGGTTGCTGTTTGCTCACAAAGTCAGAGATAAAGTCAAATTCATTTTGACCCAGGAAGAGTTCGGGGAGCTCCTGGACCCGGTCGAGGCCCAGCTCCATGACCAGAGAGGTCAGCACCTCCTCGTCGATCATGTCCGCGTCCATGCCGTTGAGGGCCAGGGCCGGGCCTGCCATGTGCTGCATGTTAGCCAGCTGGGCCGGGCCCATGCGGTACTGGGGCCCGCCCCCCATGTGGTTCCCGTTCATAGGCCCCAGTGGGTGTCCGTGGTACTGGGTGTTGAGTTTCTGCAGGTGCATGCTAGCCATGAGCTGCTGGGACGTCATTCCCCCGTTCATGAACTGTTGTTGCTGTTGCGGGTGCTGGGCCTGTTGTGGATGTTGCTGCTGTTGTTGTTGTTGATGCTGCTGCTGCTGTTGTTGTTGTTGCTGCTGCTGCTGTTGTTGTTGTTGTTGCTGCTGCTGCTGCGGTTGCTGGTGCATGTGATGATGCTGTTGCTGCTGTGCCTGCCCGTTGTACATCATGTTCCCAGGGGTCATCTGGTGGTGGTGGCCCATCTGGGCTCCGTTCATCCCAGCTACCATGCCCTGTCTCTGCCTCATGGCCGCCTCCATGTTGGCTTGCTGCGGACCGCCGCCGCTGTAGTGCTGCATCATCTGGCCGTTGGGCAGCGCCCGCATGCCAGGCTGGGCGCCGTGCTGCTGGTGACCTGCCTGCAGGCCGCCGTTCATGCCCATCCTGTAGCCGTGGAGACCGCCGCCCGTAGAACCGTGGTTCATGGGCATCATCAGGTGGTCCGCCATGCCGCCTTACTGTCGGGGTGCAGAGAGGAAGAGACACGGTTAGGTCACATGACTTGATGGGTATCGCGGATGTGGTTGGTTTCTCCCCGTTAGGCAGAGGGGATGTGCACACCACACATAACATGTGGCAGCGGGGTCTTTCAGTAGAGTGGCTGGCTCTAGGTTGACATTGTTGTGCCTCTGCCACTGGCAAATTTACTGGCATTGACATTTTAATGGCTATCACGAAAGACGAGTCGGTTAAATGCATAACATTAGCTCACTGCCATGTTGTCACGTTGGGTTGGTAAAGATTGGGGTATAAGTAGTTCAAAAACAACCGTTGATCTTGAGCTACACTCGAACGATGTGATTTTCCAAAATTGTTACAATGTTCCCGGCTACATTGTGGGCTATTCGCGGCCAGATTGCATGAGACGCTTCCTGACAAAGGTCTGCCAAGCTTCTTGTCCTCCATAAACAGGAATAGACGAAAGACCCTTTTTCGGTTTAGTTGCACATGGCCCCCTTTGTGTCTACGACTAAAATGCAGGCAGGCGATAGTCAACATCTACTCTACCTACACAACTGGAAATTCGGATGAATGAATCCGAATCCGAACACCAGACACATAGCCTACACAACATTCAAATTAAATCGCTACTGGTTTTAATTACCTCTACGTGGCCTTCCAATTCAGACATAAAAAAAGATAATTTAATTTTACGTACGGATGGAAGAATGCAACAAAGAAACGATACATTGACATCATCCTACCACATCTCTCAAACAACAACCGAGTCGCTACGTTCCGTTCGTTGTAGTCAGAATGTTAGTCAAATATAACAACTATTCAATTCACACTAAAAATCCTTTAGTAAATAATATGTTTAACAAGTTTCGAGAAAATGTGTATATGCATAGTCGATTTACTCGCGTATTTAAGAGAGAACGGCAAACAATGGAACGGCCGCCCCAAGACATTCACACAGACACAACAGTTCCCGAATTCTGCAATAAAATCTTTGCAACAAACACTCACCCAAATCCGCTCGGGTTGTAAAGTTGAGCGACTTGCTAGTGCTACAATGTCTTATTCAGGTTTCGTTCTGCAAGGCGAGGTTCCTCCGGATTACAATCTGTATTCCACAGGGTTACACTTCATGCTCAAGCGGGGACGATGCACAAAGACTGCCGCATCAGATCTTGAAACGACTGCCTATTTTCTGGGTCAACTCAGGGATTATGTACATCTAAAAAGCTCAGAGGAAGGCAGTGGGGGAGAGGTGGAGCTACAGTCCAGCCTCTTCTTTGTTCCTATTGGCCCTTCTTAATATAATTGTGCATGGGCAGAGAAAAAAACGGCGTGGAGTACTGTGACACACCAGCCAATTTAAATAACTCTTTTTTTTATTCACACATTACCCCTCTTGTCTTCATGGATTACTGTGTGGGTTTGAGTTTAAGTTACTGTTAGCCATGTTTTAGGCTAATGCATAATTGGTGAGTGCTGAATAATGTAACTGTTTTGTTCATCACAATAGACAGATAGATAGATAGACAGATACATAGATAGATACACAGATGGATACATAGATAGGTTAATTATATGTATAATGTAGGTGTACATGTAGGTGTAGGCTGCGTGTACTATCTTGTGCGTAAACCCATTGTGTGCACGTGTGTTTGTGTGTGCAGCCTCAATGTGCATTGTGCACTGTGTTGCCCTATGCCAGCGAGTGTGTGAGAGTCTCATCTCCAAGATCACTATGTGTCCATGTGACCCACCAGGCTGCTGTGTACTGCCTGATCAGGAGGGAAGGGTGTGTGTGTGTGTATGTGTGTGTGGGGGGTAGAGAGGGGGGGGGGGGGGGGTAGAGCAGGCCAGTGGAATGCCTGTGCTATTCTAGGCCACACCGGCTGCAGAATGTACTGCTGTGGCTGCTGGAGAGAGGGAGAGATTGAGGGAGAGAGAGGGAGAGACAGAGAGAGAGAGAGAGGGAGGTAGAGAGAGGGGGGGAGGGAGAGAGAGAGAGAGAGGGGGGGGGAAGGGAGGGAGAGAGAAAGAGAGAGAGAGAGGGGGAGGGAGAGAGAGAGAGGGAGTGTGTTCTGCAGATGCACGTGCCTCTTTGATTGCCTACTCTAGGACAAGGACGCTGTCCTGTGATTGCAGATGAACGCCGCTACTTATACGGTCGGAGAGCAAATCCGGATCTTGAAGAGCTCATCTGTTGATGGGTAACCAATGCGCTGCGCTGTCGTTAGTGTCATTGTTTGACATTGGCCGGTCACTTTAAACTCGTGGTAACGACTCTGCCCTGGGTGTGGAGTGTTGATTAAACTCACCCAACCAGTCCGTTCAGACCAAACAGAATCAACTAATTCTCATTGAGGTTTGATGGCCCTGTCTGTTTACTGAATGTGCCCTTACGTACAAGGTCATATCTAACAGACACACATTTACATCTGCATTGGCACTTTCTTTTGTTCTTTGCCAGGAGCACCCCCCCCCCCCCCCCATATGCCAATTTGCATAAGAACTAGTTAACCTTATCATGCCTGTACAAAAGTACCACCGGACCTGGACTTTCCTTTGGGGGTCCAAGCGATTCAAATGGTTTACTGATCAGCAGCAATAAAAGAGAAAGTGATGCAACTCTGTAAGATATTCTTTGTACAAACCACAGTGTGGCCTGCTTAAATGTAGCAATCCCAAGTCATTGCACATGAAAGGTAGCCTCCAGTCCCATCTATTTCAATTTGTCCCATGTTCTGTTTTGTATTCTGACCCCGCTGGTCTCTCCTCCTCTTTCTCTCCACAGCCCAAAGGTTGGGGGAGGAGCTTCCAAACAGCCTGACCGTTGCTATTGATTTAAGCCTAGTACTGTGTGTGTGTTTGTGTGTCTGTATCTGCGTGTGTGTGGTTGTCAGTGGGAATGCAAGGTTCAGTTCCTATTTCACATATTGTGTCTTGTGTGTCTCATGGAAGGTCCTGTCCTGTGTACCTAGTAGAGGCTTGTTCCACCCCCCCCCCCCCCTTCTCCCCCATCCCCATCAACAGTTCAGTCACTTTCTCCACAACATTCACACACCGTAATGTTCATTATTACATGTGCCAACAACAGTCTCCTGGGTATTGTTGTCTGTCCAGATGCCTGGTGAAAGCCTTTCTTGGAATGCAGTTTCTCTGTTCTGTTGTAGTTCAAACTCCAGGTTATTAAAGAGTATTGTTTTCCTTCCCCCTCTCCAGAATGTGGGCGTGATATTGGTGTGATCCCTCCCTCATGTGGCTCACCAGTAACCGGGTAGAAGGGCATTGCAAAAACCCAACACACATCAAGAACACTGTTGACGAGCTAGCGGAGTTAGCCTCCAAGTCAACATTAAAGACACCTAGCGGGCGGAGGACATTCAGGCGTGACCTCGCTGTCACTCACCTCCAGTTCCTTTTTTGTGTAACAGAGCTGAAGTTTCCGTGGAGACAGCTGAACTGGTCTCTCCCTTCCCATGCGTCAGTTCCCACGCTGCTGGCATTTCCCAGTGCCGATTGAGACACAGTTAGCAGACAGTGAAATGTGGTTTAAAACAAGTAGGCTGAAAGAGAGAGAGAGACGTCTTCTCATTGGGTTGGTGTTAGTAGTCATGTGTCAGCGATGCAACTGACTGTACGCAAACTACTCCTCTCTAGTCTTGCCTCTTAGCAAAGCTGTTTAGATTATCACTGATGGCTACCGCTCGAGTTTTTTCCTTCCATAGCTCCTTCTGGACAAATCGAAGTAGAACACAGAAGTTAGGAAATGAGAGTTTTTGAATGTTGACTGTTCACACCCACTTGTTTATTTATCTGGTTTATGACTTGCCATTTAAAGCCGTTGCTCTATATCAACATGCTTTTGGCTTATTCCATTTCTTCCACCCGTTGATTTGGCTTTTCATACCGTTCGTTCAACAGTGAGACCCACCGTTAAACCAATGTACAGTTTACAAAGCCCTGCATGAGAAGCACTGCAATGTTTGACTGGCTCAGCCTAGATAGGTTTCACCATGTTTACAGAAAAGACCGGATTACAACAATGGCTCAAAAGACATCTATGCCTTCAACCCAGACTCAAAGCAAATCAGCTAAACTAACCGACCTGGGAACAGCCTAATCCTAACTGGGCTCCCTACAGAAACGATCATCTTGAGAGTGAACACTGATCCAGAAGCTGCAGACTACACCACCTTAATCCAATAGTCTTGATCTCAGTGAGACGCTCGTAGCATGCCGAGCCGTGGGTTGTGGCGGAGCCCGGGGGCCTACGGCGCAGAAGGAACCATATGGCACAGGGCTGAGGAGAAGCCTGCGCATGCCACGACAGGAACAGGCTGCTGTGTGATTCAATGAGATTGGTTGGAGTGCCTCGAAACCAGGTCATGCTTGATTGATGCCTCCTCCTACCTCACTGTCGAGATCAATCCAACAGCAGTTGTTGTTATTCAGTGGAATACAATAAGTTGGAGAGTCGAAACAGTTAGCTGAAATAGCAGGAACTTCATACTAGCCGTAGAAAACAACTGTGGGGAACAGAGCCACAGGTCAACGACCTCTGATCTGTTACAGCGGGGGCCGTAGCAACCCTCCATTACTTTATGCCTTCAACTTCAAGTAAGAGTGTTTCCTGGTTGTTTGAAAAAGTGTTTTCCTCAGCTCATTGAAAGGGTGTGGAGGGGGGGGGGGAGTGTTATTATTCTGGTAAATGAGAGAGAGCTCTATAAATACAACCATGGCTTCCTCCACTTGGCCTCAGCTAACCAATCAGAATGGAGTTCAGTCAAGCAGCTCGGCTCAGGGCAATAAGGCTGAGGCTGGAGGAGGAAGGGGGGGGAGGAGGGGGGGGGAGGTGCCTGCTGGATGGGTGAGGAAAGTTTGTGTGTTTGGCGGTGGAGTGGGGAGGGGGGGTGTGTGTGTGTGTGGGGGGGGGGGCTGGTAACTGCCACCCGTGGCCCTCGGGGAGGGGGCTGGGTCAGGAGCATGTGGTTTCTGCTCGACCGTCATTTCAACCCTGCGAGGATTTATTTTTCTGTCCGACTTTATGCTCTCGTTTGAATGGACTTTGGTCAGTCACTGTTTGAGACCGAGTACGTTGACTGACACGTGTTTTCACTTGGTTCACCTGTGTTGTCACGCTGGCAGGAACGACGCAGGCACACTTTCACTGGGTGCCTCGTTTCACTCATGACTAAACCTCTTTCTCTACTACTACCGCATTCTCCACTCACCAAGTGAGAGTTACCTACTATCTACTGCCCAGACCCATGTGTTCTCACTGTCTCCATACTTCATCCACAGGGTCATATCTATTAATGGCTTCTGGAACTAGAGTAATTCATCAAGCCATTCTCAGTAGCTAAAGAGTACGAGCCAACCGCAAAGATTGATACAGTATCATGGATCAGCTGGTTGTACCAGAGTATGTTTTAAGTGTAAAGCATGCATTGTGAATGAACCAGGCCTTCTGGCATGACAAGTAAGGATTTGCAATGAAGGTTAGGATTTACTCTGGAGACATAACTGAGTAGTGCCTCTGGGTTTCACATGACCTCTTGGTAATAGTTTATATAAAGTCGACTCCCGACTCTTCTGAAACGCACTATGACACATCAACTGTCGTCACTGAGAGCACTGATAGCTCTGTGTGAGCTCACATATTTCCAGGCGCTACGGTCTTCCAGTGTAATAATCTGCGCAGAGGATCATCAGTAACTACGGAGACCATCGTGTTCCCCTCACAACACTTCCTCCTTGTCAGCCAATCAAAGCATTTCCATCAGTTCTCACAGTGAGTGACTGGCAGGAAGCTGACCAAACAAGGAGATAGAGGACCAGTGTTGACTAACACTGTAGGTGGAAAGAAGAGTTGATGTGGAAAGAAAGAGGTGAAGAGAGAGAGAGAGAGAGAACAGTGACACGAAGAAGAACGACCCATTAATCATTTATTATCTTCCCAGTACTGTTAATGAGGTGATGGCTCTTAAATAATTAGCATTGTGACTGAAGCATATTTCCATAGTCGTAGCCTCAGGATAAGGAAGACATTGGGGACGAGCAGGGAAGGCAATGTGGGGCACATGGGGAGGAAGGGGGGAAGGGGGGGGGTGCAAAAAAGAGCATCCCCCCTCTCCAGACACAATAACCACACTTAGAAACATGGCAGAGACAGAGAGAGATAACGGAGAGAGATAGAGAAAGGAGAATGCAGAGATCAGGTATACATGAAAGCAGGAACGGGGACAGAGAGAGAGAGAGAGAAGAGAGAGAGAGAGAGAGAGAGAGAGAGACAACAGTCGATTTGAGAGAGGTGTTTGTGTATATGGAGTGTGGGCGGTTAAGTTGTTCACCCTGCGTGTTATTCATGTGTCTTATTTCACAGAGGCAGGCCAAGAAGGCTTTGGGAGGCTTTTTGACACAAGTCAATGGGGTGCCTGTAGTTAGCTAGCACACCAGCAGCCCAGGCCCCCATTCATCTTGCACAAAACACACAAAAGAGCAGACCATGAGCCACATTCTTGACATCCAACCTCCTCACCCTCCACCCCCACCAGCTAGCACCCCTCCCCCAACAGCTCTCACCAGGGCTGGCTGAGGCTGCTGGAGCTCGCTGAAACTGGCTGGCTGTCTGGGCCTGACTGGCTGGCTGGCTGACTGCTGGCTGGCTGGGGTGTGTTTGGTGGAAGGGGGCAGGGATGTTTTCTCTCCAGTCAGCTAATTGACTCACAGATGTCAGAATGAGCCAGGGGGGGGGGGGGGGGGCAAAGCACCACCCACCGACACCCTCCCTCCCTCCTCTCTCTCTCTCTCTCTCTCTCTCTCTCTCTCTTAATCCACCCCAACTCTCTTTTTTGTTTTTTTGTCTCTTTCTTGAATCTCTCTCTCACTCACTATCTTTCTCTCGCTCACTCTCTTTCTCTCTCTCTCTCTCCATCCTCCCTCCCCCCTCTCTCTTTTGACAGACTGTAAACAGATCTGGTGTGTCTGTGTGACGGGGGGCGACTGCTCGCGTCTCCAAAATAAATCTCGGGGTGTAAATATGACAGTGAGCCACGCAGTCTGTTGAGCAGCCTCTTGTGGGCCAGTCACCCAAACCTAAACACAAACAGCAACAATTCACCTCACGGTTCTAGGTATAGAAGGAATGCCTACAAAGACAGTTTCTCTCCCTCTGACACTGCGTTGTGAGCTTGGAGTTCGTACCACTAGAAACAGTCTGCAGGCAATTCTGATGCTCTACAACCCAGTTTATGACCTACATTCTTTTTTTTTCAACTTTTTTTTTTGGGTATCCCACGCTTGCTCTCTGAAATTCTACATGTGACATGTACACATTGCAGGATTTCTGGGAATCCAAATATCTCCTCCAGTAGTGCTGACTGTCGTCGTCTCACTGAGTGTCTTTACTGGGCTGTTAAACAGCTGAGCCCAGCCTGTCAGGGCTATAGCCTCTTGTGTTGCCCAAATCAGAAAGAATAATTGGTCAACATTGTGTCCACGTGTGAAAGGAAGATCCGAACAACGTTTGCCTTTATGCTGGAGAGCTTACAGGAAATGTAAGATTGTATAAATGTTGTGGGTTGATGTTGTGAAAAGATATTCACAAAGAAGCTCAAATGCACTGAAGATGGCAATCTGTAGCGCGGCCATTTATTCTCTTGTCTTCTCACACAAGCACACACACACAAACACACACATTGTGAATCCTCTGAACTCTGCAGTTGCTGTATCCTGTACAGAACCTATTCCCATGAAGCCACCATGGTCCTCCTATGGGTGACACATAACCAGTGTCCTAAAAAACGAACAAAACCCCCCCCCCCCCATGGAACCTGAGAAGCAGGAAACAGGCTGAACCTCCTTCCTGTCTGTGAAGTCTCTTGGCTGGTGCCACGGCCTGTCCTGATGGGATCCCTTTCTCCAGCGCAGGCTGGTGAAGCGAGAGTGGACGCCGTCAGGCGGACAGCTGCCCACCTCGTCCTAGGCTGGGTTGTCCACTTCCTGTTATTCCACCCACCCACCCACACCCTGTTGTCGCTCTGGCCAGGAAGCAGTGGGAGAGATTCACATGGAAAAGCCGCTGTTTATTAAATTGGCAAGAGTGTCGGGGTAGTGGTGTGAGCGTGCGTGCGTGCGTGTGTGTGTGTAAGAAATACACAGGACAGCAACAGAGAGAGAGAGAGAGAAGAGAGAGAGAGCTGTAGCATGAGGCGAAAGGCACAGGCTTATCCAAGACCACGTCACTGTTTGGAAATAAGGATGGATCAAAACAACCGATTGAAAAGAAAGGTGGTCAACTACAGATGACAGAGGTGTTCCCACCATCGATGGTGGTTGATGACCTCATTGCAACAAACCCATCAGCACTCTGGTTCGAGTGCTCCTCTCTAAACACAGCGTGTGTGACTGTTGGTGGATAGTGCAACACAGAAGCTGGCTAGAATCTCAAGGAAGGGCTCAGATAAAGTTTGTGTACTTGTGTGTGTGTGTGGGGGTGGGGGTCAAGATAATGCGCTCAGTGGCCTGAGAGCACACGGTCTCTCTCTCTCTCTCTCTCTCTCTCTCTCTCTCTCTCTCTCTCTCTCTCTCTCTCTCTCTCTCTCTCTCTCTCTCTCTCTCTCTCTCTCTCTCTGTCTCTCTCTCTCTCTCTCTCTCTCTCTCTCTCTCTCTCTCTGTCTCTCTCTCTCTCTCTCTCTCTCTCTCTCTCTCCCTCTCTCCCTCTCTCTCTCTCTCTCTCTCTCTCTCTCTCTCTCTCTGTTATCTACCTCCTCTGTTGTGACCTACGCCCTGCTGCACTAGTAAACCAGGGAAAGAATCGGAGGAACAAGCCCAGTGTGTCAGTCCCACTCTGATTGTTGATGTTGTTTTCTCCAGAGATGCACCTATGAAACAAGGTTTACCAACGAAACAAGAGACGGTCAATTCATCTGAATGTTTGTGCTGAAACTCGTTCACCGTCAACCTGCTTGAGAAGTGTCCGTATCTTTAGAAGAAGTACATTCCTTAATTACCCGAACCTTTTCTTTGAAATCCTCAGAAAGAATGACTTGAGATATCGCCTGCATTTCTCTACTCGGAGACATGAATAAAGGAGCAGGGCTGTGGAGATGGCAGTGTTCATATGGGACTCGGTGAGACAAAAAGACATCATCATTTGACTAGCGAGCTAATGGAGCGAAGCCCGGTTCTTTTCCATTCCCAACCGTGTGAACGATGATAACATTCTCATTGAGATTGGATGACACATGCACACACACAACCTGAGAGGACGCCTTTCTAGATCCAGGAGATACGATACGTCAGAATCTTGGGGTACGCAACTTCACAATCGAAATATGTCACATGCAGAGTAAATCACTTTCACAGGAATCATGACCGAAGTCAGACCGTAATATTCCCGAGCAAGAAACCGGCCGTAAACCACTTCTCCCATCATTCTCGTGTGCACCGTTTATCTGACAAGGGAATGAGATAACCATGTCCACTTTCTGGATCTCTTTTGTGGCCTAGCAGTTTTATCTTCAGAGCAAGGAATTGATTTTCTCACTAAAAGAGCTCGGCAACAAAAAAAAAGGCACATAATCCACCATCTGCCTCCTCTCCGGAACATTCCTCAGTGTCTAGTGATCTATGTAGTATGAGGTCCAGGAAAAAACACACACTCTCTGTATCCTCCTAAGAGAAGTTGGTCTGGGACCTCAAGAAGGCGACACACGCTCGCTTTCCCTACCTTCCCTCCGTCTTTTGTCCCAGTGGAGTCGTGTGTTGATCTGTCAAGGCCTGTGCAAACTCTCCCACCTTGAAGGAAGAGCAATCAATAGGTTTCAAGTGCTAAATTGTCTGTTTTCTATCGATCCTGCTGAATCTACATCTATGTAATTCAATATAGCTAATAACAACCAATTATGGTTTCCCCAGGTTCCAAATGGCAGAGTTGGGGTCCCTGCATGACCGGAGGAGCCTTTCCCCTTAAAGATCCCCAACACAAAAATCAATATATCGAGTGTGTTTTTGTGCACATGTTTGTTCCTCCTTGGTCGACCTTCACGCTGTTGTCCCCAAATGGGTTGAAGACTTAGCGGAACGCAGTCTGAACTCCACGTGAAGAGAAAAGAAAAGAAGAAGAAAAAAAAAACCTGTCCCTCCATCGCAAACAAACACATGTTTGTAAACCCTCAGACAAATGGCCGTCTGTTCGGCCCGCGTGGCTCTCCTCCTCGGCCGTGTTCTGCCTTCGTCTGAAGATGTTTCTAGTCAGGTTGAATCAATATGTCGGAGCCCTGAATGCATTCCATTCAATCTAGCACAGCCTGACCTTTTCTATTCTGTTAATGCATTTGCATGTTAAGCCACGAGTACACATGCAGCTTAAAGATCCTTGTCAATGGGCTCTCCAGTCAAACTTGGGTCTTAGTGCTTTTTATCCACGATGATGCCGTACCTCGACCTAACAACGACACTTCAACTCGTATCCCGTGGCACCTGATCATATTTCACACATACCGTTTACACATCAAGGCAAAAAGCATCTGTTAAGAGCCCACAGGAAAGAAGCACCATAAAAAGAGAGATTGAGACTAGGGCTCCTAAATTTATGTTCTCTGTCAGCTGACAAGATGGTGATTTCCATATCAATATTTGAGGAGTGGTGCATAATTGATGGGTTCACTGACACAATGACTGTGTGGTGGAGTGCAGGCTTGCCACTGCTCTCTCCTGTGGCTCCACGGGTTCAAGTGGGAGAGCACCTAAGTAATGTCGGTGGGTGTGTGTGTCGGTGGGTGTGTGTGTCGGAGGGTGTGTGTGTCGGAGGGTGTGTGGGGTCGGGGTCGGTCTGTGCGCGCATGTGTGTGTGTCGGAGGGTGGGTGGGGTCGGGGTCGGTCTGTGCGCGCGTGTGTGTGTGTCGGAGGGTGGGTGGGGTCGGGGTCGGTCTGTGCGCGCGTGTGTGTGTGTGTGCCCTCGTGAGTGCGTGTGCGTGCGCTCGTTTGTGTGTGCTTGCGTGCGTGTGGCGTGCACTTGTTTGTGCGTGTGTGTGTGTACGGGTGCTTTTTTGTGTGTATATGCATGTGTGTGTGTGTGTTTGTGTATCAGGGTGCTACACTAGCTACTGTCCTATGTCTCCGAATGCTCCCCCCCGTCGCACAAGCCGGAGACTCCCCAGTCTTCCAGTCGGCCTTATCTCCCTGTCGCTCATTCTTCGCAGAGGGCTGTGAGCTTGGTAGGAAGAGACATCTGCTTTGTGAGAGAATGCCCTAATTATTCATGACCATTTCTCCATTCAGGATTGAGTCTGCATGGCATATGTGCCTGTTCACACTGGCAAGCAGCAGCCCTACTTGTTAATGACTGTTTGATTGTTGTTTTGTACTTTGAACCCTGAATAGATCACAACAGTAGGTTGATAACATGACCTCGCACTCGGCTCTGTTGTCCAGGTGGAGAGCGACTCGAATGCTGGAAAAATGATCTTTTTTTTATTGTCGAGGAGAAAGGGAGAGGGAAGGAAATTAAGATCAATCCCCTCGGACGTCTTTTCCTCTCTCATTTGTGCTCCACCTTTTCTGATTTGTTTACTTGCTTTGTCCGGAACGTTCTGTCTGTGATTTTGTGTTCTTCTTTTCATCATGGTCAGCTTGACAAACCCTCCTCCCCTCCCCTCCTCCGCGCTCTCCGGTCGCGACAACCCCGGTCACCACGGCAGCAGTCGCCACGTAAATCTGCCAGACGCGTCACCGTCATCTGTTCCCAGCTGTGTGCTTCCCGCCAAACAAAAGGAACCTGGCTTTTTTTGTCGTCGCCGACGCTCGTCGTCGGGGCGGAGGGAGGGAGCTGTGGCGGCGGGGGCCTCTGTTATCCAGCTCCATGACCACCATCGGCCCTCTGAAAAGGCCAGCTCAGCACTTTGTATCGATGGGGGAGACGCTCGTGCGAGATGGGGGTGGGGGGGGGGGGGGGGGGGGGGGGGAGATGTGTGTAGGGGAGGGTGGGGGGGGGTAGGGAGATGTGTGTAGGGGAGGGGGGGGGGGGAGGGAAGATGTGTGTAGGGGAGGGTGGGGGGGGGTAGGGAAGATGTGTGTAGGGGAGGGGGGGGGGGGAGGGAGATGTGTGTAGGGGAGGGGGGGGGGGTAGGGAAGATGTGTGTAGGGGAGGGGGGGGGGGGGGAGGGGAGATGTGTGTAGGGGAGGGGGGTGGTGGTGCTTGGAGTCATGAGTTATCCTCTCAGAGCAGTGGAGCCAGACACAGTACACACAAAGGAGGCATGTCACAGACACACACGACATGTAAAGACACACTTACCCCTTCTTCCCCCACCCCAATCCCCCACCCTCCCAGCCAGGTATACTGAGGGGGCTGTGTGTGTGTGTGTGTGTGTGTGCGTGCGTGTGTGTGAGAGAAGACCTTCGGAGGCTAAGCCGGCTCGTTCTCGTTTGCATCTGCAGATGAGGCTCAACCCGACTGGCCCCTGTCACCTTGGCAACAGGCCATCGCGCTGCTGCACCACCCGACCCTAATGAATTAGTGGGAGAGGCTCTCTTCCTCTGCCTGAGAATGAGTGAGTGAGTGTGAGTGTGTGTGAGTGTGTGTGTGTGTTAGCCGCCTGTCTGTCTGTCTAGTTTCCTATCCTCCACTGCGCTAACAGAGTTGGGATCCCTGCCTCGCTACGCGTCGGCCTGCTTGTTTGCCAGCTTGCCTTCCTGCCTGCCTGACGAGCTCTCTTGGTTTTCTCAATGAAACCGTGTCAAAGGGAGATTTGGCAGCGGCAATGTGTGGCGCTCATGAAATATAAATGGCGCGTCCCACCCATGCCAAGTGACGACAGGATGCTGCTCCCTGGCTTGGTCCCTTCAGGCGCCTTCATAATGAGCTGTGATCAATAACATGACAAAGAGACAAGTCTCAGGGAAAAGGAGCCACGTTAAGGAGATCTCCTGCGTTCTAACAAGTTGGGTTTACATTTACATTTACATTTAGTCATTTAGCAGACGCTCTTATCCAGAGCGACTTACAGTAGGTACAGGGACATTCCCCCCGAGGCAAGTAGGGTGAAGTGCCTTGCCCAAGGACACAACGTCATTTGACATGGCCGGGAATCGAACTGGCAACCTTCAGATTACTAGCCCGACTCCCTAACCGCTCAGCCATCTGACTCCCTCTTCAGTAGTGTTTTAGTTTCCCCCTCCTCCTTTCCCTTTGTCCCACCAAATCTCTCCCCCGAGAACGGCCTGAATCTGCGGCGACGCGCAAAGTTCGGCGTGACGTCATCGGCTCGAAGGTGGAACTCGACGGCGAGGGAACGTGAATCAGCTGTTTCCGCCTCTCTCACGTTCCACGTTGTGTCGCTCCCGCTGGAACCGCGCCTTCTCTCCACAGATTAGAAACTGTAGCCTTTCGCATTTTCAGGTGTCTGTTACACGTTCTGTGGGTTTGTCTTTGAGACGCACAAAAGAGCATGCGCTGAGTAGCATGTCTTGCGGCGATCTCTCTTTTTTTTCCTCTCTCTTTTTTTTCTCTCTCCAGCTCTCTCCTCTCTCTCTCTGTTGTTCTGTCCTCCCCGGCTTGACTCTCCCACTCTCCCCTCCCCCTATCACAACATGCCACACATTTCCTGTTTACCCTTAAAAACAACTGGAGGAGGAGAGCGGTGGATTGCCTGGTCTGGTCCAGCTCCTACTCTCACTCTCAGTCTCAGTCCAGATCTACTCCACCAAAACTGGCACTGATTCAACTCTCCTCTTAGACTGCTGTACCTCTGGACCCAGGTCGAAGCCCGATTGGCTATTAAGCTTTAATCCGATCAGTTGCCTCTGTCATAAGGGGGTGAGACAACAGAAACATATCAATGTGACCCTCAATGGTGTTCATGTAACATGGAGCCCAGAGTACCCTTTGACCCCTGGTCATGACATTTCCCCCAACACGCACACACACACACTCGCCCGGAGCTGTGTAACCCGAATCATGTTGGGTGTTAATCAGCGACGCTGATGAATGTCTACTTTGTTTGGCACGGCAGCGGCGGCCATCCAGACCCTGCAACTGAGACCAGATGTAATAAAGAAAAGGGGGGGGGGGGGGTGAAGGTCTCTTGCTCTTGAGCCATGGCAAACATGCCCCCCCCCCCCCCCTTGTTGTTTCTTGATTTACTCAAGACCTGGGGGGGAATGGGCGCCTATTGTCACTTCCTGTACGCACGGCACCACATTGTCTTGTTGGGCTCTCATATGCCACCGTTTTTCGGACCTATTCGATTGAAAACGACCAAACGCTTTGTTGCCGCTTTGGCAATTCCATGTTTAGGCAAACAAGCCTAGAACCAATACAGACACTGGGCTCCAAGGTGAATCATCCAAGTGTTGTTCCTGTTTCCCTTTCATGGTCACTTCCTGTCTCTCTGCCTGCCAGTGGGGGGTCTCATTTAGAACCTGCAGTCCTGGAAGTAATGAGATGAATTGATGGCGTTCGTCTCTGCAGAGGACTCTTATATCTTTTGGGGGGCGCAGCTGCGTGTGGCATGTTCTGAATGCGTCCACTTGACAGAAAGACAGAAAAGAAACATGGCCGATCACTCCTTTGTGCTCAAAGGCAATTATGGTGGAGTAAATTGAAGGCTTGAGTTTCATCATGATTTCATAGCATGGCCAAAGAGTCCCTGGAAATAGGGCGGGGATGATGACTCTGACAAGGGCTGCGTGTGCGTGTGCATGCGTTCGTATGTTGTGTTGGGAAGCGGGAGAGATGTACAACGTTGAAGGTCAGTCGTCCTCACGTGCGGGGACTCCCAGAGCTCCACGATTCTGCTGACATCCGCCCTCTTTGTTCCCCGTAATTGGCTAAAAGAGCGAGCAACTATATTTACACATCCCCCCAAAGAACATTAATTACAGAGGGAGAAAATGAGCGCGCGCGCGCGCGCGAGAGAGAGAGAGAGAGAGAGAGAGAGAGAGAGAGAGGGAGAGAGAGAGAGAGAGAGAGAGGGAGAGAGAGAGAGAGAGAGGGAGAGAGACGTGATGAATGTTCTCCGTCTCTTCCATACATGTTGTGTACACATATCGAGGCTTGTTAAAAAATGATGCGTGTCGTGCCATGTGTACTGTTCTGAAGGCTTGAAACCAAACATAGAATTTAATGCCACACAGAGATGTTAGGACACAAGCTCGTCTGCGGAACATGTCACGTTTAGAGGAGCAGTATGCTACTGTAACATGCAATCAAACACGGCACTGTGGCACAATGCATTCCTGTCCATTCGCGCAGACCACCCCTCTCCCCCCCCCACCCTAACACAAGGTCAAAGGTGACAGGCCCTGCCGTTGGTCAGGTGGAGAGCCTGATGGCCCCTCCCACCGGCCAGACGAACAACACGCTTGTTGTTTGTTTTCCAGTCTAGGAAGAAAGAAACAAAAATGTTGGCCAAAAACAAGCAAAGGCTTTACCTTTTCCTGTTTCATAGACATGTATCCGTGTTGTTCTTGAACAGTGGATTTAGGAGGGGTGCCCTGAATTGTCACTCTCCCATCCTGGGTTTGAATGAGCCGTGTTGTTGGCAGGAAGTGTTCCATTTCCAGAGAAGGGAATGGCTGTCATGGACCTTGTTAATCACTTCCTGTTATTGTTCCTCACAAGAAGTGGATGGGTTCGGCTGTTGCTGGTAAGCAATGCCAGACTTTCCATTCACCTCGGCGTTTGTGTGCACACGTGCACAAACATACATGTGCGTGAAGGCGAAGCATGTTGAGCCACACATGTGCCACACGTGGCCGAGTGAAAACACGTTTGCCGCGAGGAGGCTGACGAGGAAGGTCGAGGTGGCACAAGCTGAGCGGAGAAACACATTTACATTTAGTCATTTAGCAGACGCTCTTATCCAGAGCCACTTACAGTAAGTACAGGGACATTCTCCCTGAGGCAAGTAGGGTGAAGTGCCTTGCCCAAGGACACAACGTCATTTTGCACGGCTGGGAATCGAACTGGCGACCTTCAGATTACTAGCCCGACTCCCTCACCGCTCAGCCACCTGACTCCCCCAGACAGAAGCAACCGAATGAGGAAGCACAGAGGCATGATGACAAGCTGAGGATGTGTGAAGACAAACAGCTTGAATTCCCACGTGAGCGCTGAGACTGAGGGGAAACCCAACACTGAACGCATCAGGCACAACACTGGAGGTCTTACAAATCAAACAGATTGGTTAGATTGATCCCTATTGATCGCTACACGCCGTAAAAACCCCTAGATGTGACTTGCAAGGACAAGAGGTGGGTGGGATCTATCTGGGTTTGGTGGGCACGCGTCTCGATGGGGATCCTCACTGGTGTCTGTGAACAGGATTTATGCTTGTTTACAATCGGCAGGTCACTCTACCTCTCTGAGGTGAGGATCCCAGGTGGCACCTAATGGATCTTTTGTGATCAATTGAATAGATGGAATGAATACCTGACATTTCACTCCAGGCCATCTTTTCTTTTCTTTTTTTATCGAGCAAAGCAGATTTTCAGAGCAGAGTTTGTAGGTGTGACCTGGGGCTGAATGCATCATTAAGCTGATGAGATCCCAACTTGTGAACAGTGTCAGCAGATTGTAGTTTTTTTTACTTAGAATCAACTTGTTTTCTGTCACTCCCGCCCAGTTAACAAGAAACATCTCTGAGACGTTTGTGACGTTCCCCTACGGTCTTACTGAGGTACTCCATGTCACATCCTGTTGGTGACGTTCTAGGTACATTCATGAAATTCCTCTTGTGAAAGGTCTTTCACAGGTACCGAATGTCGCCTTTTCCGAACTTGCTAGGTACATTACAGGTGCGCATTCATACCGTGGGAACGGGGAATGTTCGGAATGTAATTTGACCTTCCAAAAACAGGCTGTAACCGTCATCGTGACACTTCATTTCAGGTCATCCTCATAACATTACTTAGAGTACCAACATCTGATCGTGTGTGCGTTCAGGCAACTTCTATATTGTTACTAAATAACATCACGAGGACATTCAGAGGCCCCCACAGTTCTAGGTCCTGAGGAGACTTGGGACGTAACTCTCGTCAGCTGACACCACAGGTACACAACCATGACTTTGTGGACACTATAATAACATTGACGTCACGCCCTGGAACAAACTACTGAGGAAGGAGTTTAACCAATTCAACTCAGTCACTCTAGCAAACCTAGTTACTGTACAGTCAGTTCCTACAAACTGTTAGACCTAGTTACTATCAGACAAAGCACACGCAGACTGGTTAATGTCAGACCTAGTTACTAGTTACCATCAGAGATAGTCACTAGTCACCCAGCATAGGGCTTCACAGTCTTAAGGTATGAGTGGAAGGAAATGTTGATGCAACTTGAAGCAACTATCACAACACACCATATTAGGGCATGTTGTTTTCCTACTGATTAGGTTATCAATTGAAGCTCACAGTCTTGGATCCTATGACGTCGGCCTGCAGGATAATTGTCTGCTTCGAGCGAGGCTCTTGTTTGTTTTGTTTGATTGTTTGCTTGGGCCAATCATCAGCAGGATCATCATGCCAGGGACTCTGAATATATATCCATCCCCCTGTTCTCACAGGTACTAGTCATTTTAATATGAAACCAGTTTTCCCTCCTAACTCAAACAAAACAGACGGAAGACTGAGGGAGGGAATTGGGAGAAGAGTGGGGGATGGTGGGGGCAGTTCCTGTTTTGGGGGCGAGGGAGGGAGGGAGGGGGGGGGGGGGGGGTTGGCAGGGATTGGCTGATGTAATTGAGATAGAATGAGATGGGTATCTGTGGCAGGGTCAAGCTGAATAAACACAGGGAGGGCATTGTGGACAGGACAGTGGAGTGTGTGAAGGAGAAAGAGGCAAGCTGTGTGTGTGTGTGCGTGCGTACATGTATAAAGAAGATAGAGGCAAGCTGTGTGCGTGTGTGTGTGTGTGCATGTGTGTGTGTGTGCATGTGTGTGTGTGTGTGTGTGTGTGTGCGTGTGTGCGTGTGTGTGCGCGTGCATGTGTGTGTGTGTGCGTGTGTGTGTGTGTGTGTGTGTGAGGGTCCCTGGTTCAGGAGGGGGAGGGGGTCGCAGCTTCAAGCTGTGTGACTGGTGGTCTCCCAGGAGCACTGGCCTGTGCTTGTCCTGTATGAAAAAGACCTCTCTTTGGCACACATCCCTGAGGGCGGCATGTGCACAAAACATCATCACACACACGCCATCTCTTTGTGCCCCCCCACATACACACACACACACACACACACACAAACACACTATCTCCAGTGTATTTTATGCAGTCAGTCTCAAAAATAAGTCACACTTAGTCATATAAATCTCCTAAAAACCATTTAAAACCATCATGAAATAGTTTATTGAAAGGGTTAAAGCACAATTCAAGGATCAAGCGATGGTGACTGCGGAACAATAGACACAGCTGTAGATGAAGTAACAGAGAAAGGGATTAAACATATGGGCTCGTCAGAGGGAAGGTCTGGCTGAGGATTTCTGGGTCGGCATTGTGGGGGGGGACGGGGGGGGACGGGATGGGGGGGGGGACCAACTGCCAGAGCCTGACAGTGCAAAAAAAAAACATAAAACAAAACATGCACACTACACTGAAACATGCCCACGCACACACACACACACCCACGCACTCCAGCAGTAAGATAAGAGGAACACAATGTTTAGGGAAGAGGAAATACAAACAGTGCATAGGAGGTTCTGAAGCAATTAATGTGTAGTCTTTGCAGCTGAAATGATTGTCCTTGCGAGGGCCCTGGGGACAAACGGTATTTCCGGGCTTTTGCAGACGCCTGACAAGAGGACGACTTGTGCAGCATGTGAGGAAGGAAGGCTGGTAAGTGATTACGTCAGGTTGGAAGGTTTTTCTTTCTTTCTTCTGCTTTCTTGTTTTCGGAGGACAATGTATGCATCCCAACTACATGCATCCTCCTCTCCAAAACACATACATGTGCACAGACACACATAAACAAACAAACAAACAAACCCACATGCACGTCGTTTCACCGATACGAACACGCACACACTTGTCACGAGAGGCATGAGAGGGGCATGTCTGCAAGGCCTGCGAGCATGTCCTGGCTCGTCCTCACAGGAGCGGGCTCTGCTGAGACAGAGGAGTGAATGAGGTCTTTTGAGGTTTGGCTGCCGAGAGGCAGGCCTCCATTGTTGAGGACAGCTGGGCCTCCTGTCCCAGCTCCCCTCTCTGGGGGCGATGGGCACCCAATACGTGGAGATTGGGTTTCTACCACCCACTCCTGCACCCCCCCCCCCGCACCCCACCCCCCCTCCACACACACACACACACACAGTACATCACAGCACTGACTGACTGAGACTACTTCTGGCTGACTTGTTCACGCAGAGCTGGCCTATTGTGTATAGTGATATATCAATGCTAATTGTTTAGCTATGTGTCTTCAAAACACTGGGCACATACGAATGCACATTCAGGGGCGTTTGTTTCACCCCAGCCAAGCTAGATGCTTCAGTGCTCTTTCTCTCACAACACAGTCACAAGCTCATTCCTATCTCCATATCCTCTCCTTGTCCCCCCGCCCTCCCCCATCACCCCTCCCTTCTCTCTTTTCCCACACTCCCCTCCCTCCTTCCCTGCCTGCCTGCCGGCCCGACGGAGGGAGCTCTCTGATAGGTCGAGAGAGAGAGAGAGACGTTCTCCCGAGCGCGCACAGAAAGTCTTCATGTGGCTGCAAAGTAGAATGGAACAAAGCTCACAAACTGGGGGTATTAAGAGGCTATTCCTGGCCACGCACGGCTGCTTCTCCAGGCACAGGCTCCAAATATAGATCACGGCGCAAATGACAGCAATGAAACAAGTCCCCCCCCCCGTCCCCCCCCGTCCCCCCCGTTTCTGCCTGGCTCAAATCCACTTATGTAATGGCTGACATGCATCAGGAGAAGCTGCATGTGCCACCTGGGGCCAATCCTCTTCTTCTCTTTTTTCTACAGCGTTTCTCCACTCTGCCTTCTCCCATCCTCTCTCCTCCTCTCCTCTCCTCAGGAGGATAACGGCTGAGGTCGTTCCCTCCTCCTCGCCGCGGCGGGTCCGCTGTGCGCCGCGCACGCTGTTCTCGCCGCCGTGCGGAGACACGGAGGGCGAGCGGAGAGGATGTGCTGTGCGTTTCCAACGGGACGTGGAACACAAATCCAGGAAGAGCGCGGTTGGGCGAGCGTGACCCCGGCCGCCACACCCCTGCTGGTATCCTGTGGTTCAGGACACAATGCAGCGAGAGGAAGTGACACATCCCCTTAGCCCGCCATGTCAGCGCCACTCAAGTCACAAGTAGCGAGCCGCGTGCCTGTTGACAGACACAGTAGGGGGGGGGGGCATCTTGGTTCACCTCGGCTCCACCTCGTCCTGATCTCACACGCTTTGACAGTTGCGTCGGCGTAGGATTGGTGCATGCACACGAACCGTGAAGACGGTTTTCGCTCTTAGCTCCACAAGGACGCTTCAAGGGCGTTCATCTTGGCCTGTTTATGGAACAGCTGTGAACGGCAAACGCAGAGCACCGCACAACGACACGTGGGACCCTGGCAGTGACGGAAGTGAAGCCTTTGTCTCTGCACCGCACACTGCCCGGGGAGGGATCAAACACACAATACAGCCGTGTGAAACATCTCTGTCCCTCCCTCTGTCGCTGGACCCATGTGCTTGATGGACCCCCCGCCCCCCGCCCCCCCCCCCCCCCAGTCCCTTCCATACACACACGTGCACACACACCTCTCTCCTGTACGGAGCTGTGAACGGGGTCGCCGCTGCTGTGGGTCTGTGTGAAGCAGCTGGTCACTGGGAGGAAGAACTTAACCACCTCCCCCCCCCACGTCATACCCCCCCCCCCCCCCGCCCCCCCCCCTGCCCCCCCCCCCACACTCCTTTACTCCATCGCTCCTTTTGTGGATCAGCTGTCTCACTCTCAGCTTTGTCATTCCAAATTGGGACTCTCACGTCCCCCTGTCTCGAGACGTTTTCACATGCTAATGCTCGCGCCCCGCTACGCTCCTCTCTGGGGGCTGTATGGGGCACTAGGGAAGCCCCTACCCCTAAAATACCCCCCGCAACCCCCCAGGGGTCCTGAGGTTACAAAGCCGGCCCACCGCTGACTGGAGCGTGCTACACAGTCTGGAACAACAACAACAAATCTGTCATCGTCGGAGATCAAACAAACCCCCCACGAATAGGATTCTTTTCGGCCCGAATGTCAGTGTCATTGATGCCGAAACAATTCCAAGCCCCAAAATCCTGAATTGGAGAAACTGACATTCTGTCTCAGAACAGCTGAGGACAGAATGCTCCAGCTCCAAATGTTCAATCCATCTAGCTTCAGAAGGACCATCGGAACATTCCAGGAGATCCATGAAACCTAGGGCAGGACCAGACACCAACGGCCCTAACAAACTGCTCTGGACCAAGTCTGTCTGCCACATGTGTCCAAGGCAGTTAAAACACTCTACAGCTCTCTGTCCTTGCACTCAACATTCCCTACACCACTGCTACCTCACAGCACACACACACACACACAACACACACACACAAGTGTAAAAAGAATCCAGCAAATGTGTACTCCAAATGTCCCCCCCCCACAACAACAAACACTGCTGCTTAAATCCAAACATTCCTTTGTGTGGCTTCAAAAATGCAGGATCTCACAAAACCAACACAACAATGTGGATCATATTCTGAGGGGCGAAATACAAACCCAGGCAGTTGTGCCATTCCGTAGAACAGGAAGTGAAATCCGTTCGATATATTGTGGCCTGAGGGTGGAGGTAGATAATTGCTCCCACTCCTCTCTGGGCTCTGTCTCCAGCCTGGGACGCACCGACGGGACAGGACAGAGGGCGTGTAAACACAGGACTGAGCTGAACCTCGTCTCGTAGTCCAACGCTTACGAAGAGGACCCTGGCAGAGCTCGTGCACGCAAGGGCACTCTGGACTGCCCTACTTCTTCTGTCTTTGTTGACATGTTTTTTTTTTTGTTCCCATGTTTTTTTCGATGCCGCGGAAAGTGTTGTGTAATGGCAGAGTTGATCTCGGGAGAGACGTTGTGTGTGTGTGTGTGTGTGTGTGTGTGTGTGTGTGTGTGTGTGTGTGTGTGTGTGTGTGTGTGTGTGTGTGCGTGTGTGTGTGTGTCTACGGGATCCTTAGTGGGGTCGCGTAAACATTACTCTTGATTCCAAACCAAACAGTAATGAGTTCCGAGAGCGAGTGAGAGTGAGAGACCACAGAATGAAAGGGAGAGAGAAAAAGAGAGGGAAGAGGAAGAAAGGTAAATCTCAGCAGATATTGACATCAGCCGCCATCTGCGGAACACTGCAGGGTATAGACACCTTCACCCTGACGATGGTCGCAATCTGGCGCTCTGTTGTCCTGGTGACATCTGCTTCTGGGTGACTGAAAGATGAGTGCATCCACCAGCAGAATGGGCATTAGTTTTCACATACACACAAACACACACACCCCCCCCCACACACAGATGGCTACGTAAAACCTATTATCACTGTCCAACCCGTCTCAAGTTGATGTGGATTTCACAGTTAAATACTACATGATATGCAGTCTTCTGTGATTAAAACATAGATACCCAAGTTAGGATGGATTCTCAGCCCTGTCATAAACTGCGATGTCAAAGCGATATCTGTTTGCATAAGCACTGCCTGATGTGTACTTAAATACATCATCTAGAAAATCACTTTTCTATTTCTCCTACTTTCTCTAACTTATTAGACTTCTCTAACTACTTTCTTATTCTTTAGGACAGGGAACAGGCAGGTTTGTTCACTAGTGTGTAACTATGACAATATCATTTCAGTTGAATTGAGCCCTGCAGCCACATCTGTCGCCAATTGTTTACTGCCACCTCGGTAACCCTGGCAACGCACGTCTGTGTCGATGTGTTGTTTACTTGAGGGGGGACAAGGCAGGCAGACAAAGAGATAGACAGACAGACAGACAGACAGATAGACAGACAGAGACAAACAAACAGACAGACAGGCAGGCAGACAGGTAAGGACTATGGTGACTATGGTGATGACCGGGAAGGTAAAACAAATCTGCGAAAAGACAAACAGATTCAAGCTGCGTGTTCAGTGTGAGCTGTTCATTTGAGGGAGCGATGATAGGGGGAAAGAGAGTGAGTGAGGACATGGAGAGGGAAATTCAGGTCAGTGGGGATTAGGCCTGCATACTGGGCTTGGCAGCTTCGATTCCCTGCCAGCCCCGACCAAAGGAGAAGAGAAAGAGGAGCATGATCAATAATAATTTTCTTTTGGAAGTTCTCTGAAAAGAAAGAGACCGAAAGTTTGGAGCGTTTTATCTCAACATAATGTGGTTGTTGCTTTTGAGGACAATACAAAGACATAAGGTTAAGGTTACAAGTGATAGAATACTTCACACATGCATTGACAGTCAAACAAACAAGTCTGAGGTAACCTTCAGTTGCTACCTGTGCGCTCAACTGTATTTCTTTTAGAAAACGAAACCCATGGAAATGTCCCTTCCCCGAGTCTGTGTGTCGTGACTGCAGAATTGACAAAGAACATAAAAATTCCACTGACAACTCCATTCCACACAGATATACACACACACACACACACACACACACACACACACACACATACACACACTCCGGCAAACCTTGCGGTGAATGTGAAATCAGAATAGCTCTCTGAAATTCCACCAACACCTCCCACCCCCTACACACTCTCTCCCAAATGCATGCAATTAATGTGCAACCACATCAGTCTTCCCCATCTCTCATGCCCTCATCTCCCTTACAAATAGCAGAGGCTCGCATTCTCTGTTCCTGGGTTGTTGTTTGTTTGTACATGTCTGGTGTGAGCAACATGCTCCCTCATGTTAGAGACAATTACCCTACGTAAGTGCTGAACACCGAGGACAGGTAACACTCGTGCATTCCAGGGCAGTGTAGGTGAAAGGAGAGGAGAGAGTGAGAGAGAGAGAGAGCGAGGGCGGGAGAGATTTATTAAGGGAATGAGAGAGAGAGAGAGAGAGAGAGAGAGAGAGAGAGAGAGGGAGAGAGAGAGAGAGAGAGAGAGAGAGAGAGAGAGAGAGAGGGAGAGGGAGAGAGGGAGAGAGGGAGAGAGAGAGGGAGAGAGAGAGAGAGAGAGGAGAGAGAGGGAGAGAGGGAGAGAGAGAGAGAGAGAGAGAGAGAGAGAGAGAGAGAGAGAGAGAGAGAGAGAGAGAGAGAGAGAGAAGAGGAACAAAGAAGCAGGTGTCAAAACATGAGTTAGAGTCGAGACTCCCAAGTGCTTTTGTCTTCTTAAATTATGGAATACACAGGATGTGCCCTGGTGCTGGTGTGCTCGGATTCATTGCTTCACGTTACTGTATACAAGCACAGCTTAAGATTCTTTCAGGGTGAAGACACAGGGACGCGAGATAAGTGGGCATTGTTTAAGGATGAGAGGAGAGATGAGAGAGAGAGAGAGGCAGGAGACTGGGGAGAGGGACAGGAAACTGGTCCTGCCGATCAATAGCTTTTTGTCTCTGTGCGCCATAGACAACAATTGGCATATTCAATCCTCTTTCCTGGAATGTGTCCCGAATCCTGCCTCATCTTGTCCCACGCCAGACCCTTTTGGATCTCAGTAATAGCCACCGTTCCCCGTTCCATCGACCCTGTCTGGTCCAGCGTCAGACACAAGACCCAGACCGCATTGGTTCTGCTTGGCTCCTGCTCCAGCATTCCCCCGGACACGGCGCATGTGACCCCCCCCCCCCCCCCTCCCCCCCCCCCAAGTGTTGCATCTCTGCCGTCAAGTCTCCCATTGTCCCTCTCCCCTTCTCATGAAACCCTCCTCATGGAGAGCGGAGCGGGGCTTCAGAGCATGCTACCACGCTGGAGAGACAGATCCACCATTGATAAGGGCCACGGAAATAGACCGTCGCCTTTGTAGCGCGACTGTAGCTCCTTTGTGGGGTGTAATTCACTGGAGGAGAGCTCATGAGAAGCAGCGTTACTGTTAGGCTGATGATGCCTGCTCACAAATATGGGACACAATGAAGGTGGCGGAATTGGAGCATTGTGGGTAAATAACACAATCAAATTGTGATTGGATTGAAATGGACGTACGGCGGCGGGGGTGGGCATGGTGAAGGTAGTCGGGGGGGTGTGTGTGTCGCCTTGACGATGTTATTATTTTGCGAAAGAATATCCTCAAATGGATTCAGGAGGAGAAATACAAAAGACCTGAAAGTCATTTCGAAGAAATGTGGTCAGCTGATATTGCAAATGGGTTCTAGAGTGTGTGGATGGAGCAGCAGAACTCGATGGCCTTTCCAAGTGCTTCTCCGGCAGTTCACACCTCTCTGTGTTGTTGAGGAAGTCTCCTGCCCCAATGAGCCAGCAGGAATACATTGTAAAGCTTCCTCCAGCACTCAAAGTGGACACAAGGGAAAGTGTCAGAGTACCAGTAATCTGTAAGCAAACGCTGTTCAGAAGGACAGCATCTGACTGGAGAGTGACGTGTTCTATGACCATGACCCTACAGCCACGTGGCTCCGCTGTAGGGTCTGCATCATGTAGTGTACAACAGACCTCCGCAAACATCTGCATCTCTTATCCACATTGCTGTTCAAAATGATTTAGCAGGAAACAAATCAGTGTAAATGGTCACCTGCTCGTGCAATGTTTTTCTTTTAATTAATTCCATCTGTGGGGATATGCTTGTCAATATTGGCCTTTTCATTTAATGCAAACCTGACATTAGAAATACACATGATCTGTCAAATTCAATAGAATATCAAACGATTCACCTAATATATCCCAGAAGATATGTCCTCTGTTGTTTGCACATACACACACACACACACACACACCAGTAAATAAGCCACCGGCTTTGATAAATGTAACCCCGTGATCTGTCTTTCAATCCTTCCATTGAACAGTCATGTCAACCAGGAGGAGGAGCTGCTGAAAGACTGTGGGGAGCATGTGTTTTAAATTAATCAATCCTTTCTCATTTCCCCTCTCCTCTAAGCAGACAGACTCGTGGAGGGGGGTCTGCACTCTGGCAGGGGAAAAAACACACTGTCATCTGTTTTTATTGAGGTGGCAGAAGCCCAATCCCTGGCTGTCTGTGTTGGCTGGGAGGCCCACTGAGGAGAAGGAGGGGGGAGGAGAAGGAGGGGGAAGGAGGGGGAGGAGAAGGGAGAGAGGCTACATGCTAGGAGCTGAGCAAGAACAACAGCAGAGAGGAGTCTGGGATACATGGCTACCGTGTACACATGCAGTCAACAGATGACGATGCAGCAGAGGCTCTTCGGGCCTTAGTCCACTCTCTCTCTCTCTCTCTCTCTCTCTCTCTCTCTCTCTCTCTCTCTCTCACACTCTCTCTCTCTCTCTCTCACACTCTCTCTCTCTTCTCTCTCTCTCTCTCTCTCTCTCTAGCCTCTCTCTCTCTCTCTCTCTCTCTCTCTCTCTCTCTCTCTCTCTCTCTTCTCTCTCTCTCTCTCTCTCTCTCTCTCTCGCTCTCTCTCTCTCGCTCTCTTTCTCTCGCTCTCTTTCTCTCTTGCACACACACACACTCTCTCCCCCTCTCTCTGTCCTTCATTTCAGTCCCCATGTTATCTATTTATCTCTCCCCAACAGCCTCACTTGTTTTCATGGCACATTATTTTTTCTTTCCTTATTAGATCAGTTCCAAGTAGAGGGAGGACTCTTATACAATGCAGACACTGAGGCAACGCCCTCCAACTGACATTTGTTTTCCCAGTAAACTGTGGCTTGGCTTGGGAGGACACTGTGGTTGGATATTTAGACCCCCCCCCCCCCCTCTCTCTCTCTCTCTCTCTCACATACACACACATCCTCTATGTAAACAGAGTGCTAACTTGGTTTTAACACGCTAATCTGGGTAGGTCTCGCGAGAAGCTGGAGTCGACTGTAGTCATTTCCAAGAGGCGGCAAGGTTTCACAATGTTTGTTTACAATTTCACCTGACCCTGTTGGTGTGTTTGTGGCACGGAAGAATAGGTGACTGGAGTCTGTTCTCACGCTGAGCTATTAAGTCTTTTTTCATCCTATGATATTGTACCACTGACATGGAACAATATCTCCAACCCTGGACCTTTTCCATGTTTATCTACTCCGCCAAGCAGAAGAGGCTAATGACATCAATTACTATGGAGCCTATGACTCTCTCGCTCTCTCTCTCTAAGCTAAATGGTTAAGTGCAGCATTGTTGCCTGAACAGCCATCTGTGTTCCCTTCCATCAATCAATCTCACACATTCCTAAACTAGCCGAAGAGAGTATGGGCTAGCTAGCTATCATTCATAAATAATGTGGATGGGGACTGAGGGATCCTGGGTAATGTTTCTTTGTCTACCCATGTTCATGGTCTGATGCAGCCACTTTACTCGGTGAGATACAGACACACACACACGCACACGCACGCACACACACACACACACACTCACGCGCACACACACAGTCCCCATGCATGGCTGTAAGAGGGTGAGGTTCCTGACCCTTGACCCTAAGCCTGCTGTTTGACTTTAGCGGAGACACTTTACAACCACAGGCAGCTAGAGGTCTGGAAGCTATGGAGGTACCCACTAGTATAATTTCATGAAGTAGGCTATATGGCACTGATCCTGTGTCACAAGGCCGTCTTCGATTTATTTTTAGCTTGCAATCTTGTTTCTTATAATGTTTTAAGGGCATTTTTTAATTGTGCTCCTACTGGACTATTTTTGCCTGAAACTATTTGGACCAAAGTTTAATCTAGATTCTCCAAAGTTAACAAGAAGTAAATTATTAACAAAGATGGCTTGCCTTATTTGACAAAGCAATCACCATAACATGTATTAAATGTGTCTTGTAAAATGTTAAACACCTTACTGTATGTGGTTTGAAATCAATACATTTGCAGTTGAGAATAACCCATTCATATTTATTGCTGCCAAAGATATTAACTCAATTGAACAACTCTAGCGGAGTTCAAATTAAGGTGGATAAAATATTAATAATATAAGAATATTGTCAGTACTGTGGGAAGTGTCCAACGACATTAAGGAGAGACAGTGTTCTGCTTAACATGAGGCTGTGCTCAGTTGTAGTGTGTAATTGAAGGGGGCAGCTTATGGAAAACGAGGTGGCAGGAATGAGGGCTTTATTAGATGAAGATCATGAAGAAGAAAAAAAGAGAATTCGAATTAAAAACCGGCGCAGGGAGACGAAGGTAATATGGAAAGATAAAATGGAATGAGAAAATGTGGTTGGGGAGGAGGGGCGCATCTCACAGTGATGTCATATTAATGTCTTAATAAAGGTTGTTTACCATGTGCAGCACGAGCCCTATTGTTGGTCTGTATTGTCTACCGAGGAAAAGACGTATGCGTTGAAATTGTTTACAGACAAAATGCCACAATGTTTCAGAATGAGTGATTTGTTTCTGTCTTTTAACATCTAATGGGCTTCATTGAGAATGTCAAGTTAATTTGATACATGGACCATCTGGCTGTTGCTGACCTGGCGGAAACAATCAAAAGGAGAATCCATGTGCCACCTAGTGGCCATAAATACAACACTGAAGATTTATGTCAGACAGATGCATAAAACGATCCGTACCCACTATAGTTTTCAACATCTTAATATCTTAATACTGAAAAATATTACAATCCACTATACTATAGCGTAATGGAATCCAAACAACCGCAGTGCCTGAATATAAAGTGAACGTCAAAGACATGTAAATAGCATAACTGCATGTAACGTCACACCCAGAACGACAACGTTGTTCACCAGCGTGACATGCGCAGTATTTTGCTCTGCAGTTTCCACGTCATCTGAATAGACTACATACGCAGTTCAAAGTGGACCGCAGTCAATCTTCTTCAGTGAGGATCTACCATTTCATACATGATGCCGTTTTGTTGCACCACCAGTAAGATCTACCTTTGCTTTGGTCAGCTTGTCCTACACGTGTTTCGGTAGCTGCCATAGTATACCACAATCATAACGTGCGCATGAGGGTATAGCTGCAATTGCATAAAGTAAGTTCTAAAGTGACGCTTTTGGAGGTTGAAATAGCCATACTAATCTGAAGATTTCATTGTTTGGTTCAAACCGTGAGTTTTTGTGATCGAACTTAAGCACGCCATGATTAGCCATTCAAGCTAGCAAACTAGCTGCCCATACTCTTCTGGGAAACTTAACTACTGCACCGTCCTAATGTTGCTTCGAAATGTAAAGAAATGTTGTGATATCAGAAATAGTTCAGGTTATGAATTCTGCTGTGACGGCTAGTTGTCAGTCTAGCAATATATCCCAAATAGAAGTTGTTCTGCTGTGTTGCTTTTGATTGCTATCTAGCTAATGTGGTATCCATGGCATTCAGTTACTGCGTATCACAACACTTAAGTGCTTAGCTACGTATCTGAATTTTCTCGCAGTTTTTTTCTTCCGAGTTATAAGTGTTTCTTAGTGCTAGGATACTCTTCAATTGACCTTGAAGTCGCGAAGTTCAATTCGCGGTTATTAATCTGGGACAACAGTTCCCGCCATGTATGTCATTTCCGTCAAAACAAATGGTTAAGAATACCAAGTTTAAACTTCAAATTTGTGTTATTTAGGCCACTACATTAGCTTCTGCAGCGCCTACAATACTTACCTAAATATATGGCAATAGTAATAGATTAATTATACAATAATTGATACAAAAATGGATTTCCTATTGCAGCTGTCTATACTGTAGAATACGGTCTTCAAATCGAGTCAGAAGTAGAACGAAGCGCCAGATAAAAATGCTACACCTGTTACTGAACCAGCATAACATGTTTTGTGCCACTTCACCCCCCACCCTATCCTCCGTCTAGGACTCGTATCAAGTATGAAGTACATCTTGGTCACTGGAGGTGTCATATCCGGCATCGGAAAGGGTATTATTGCCAGCAGTGTGGGTACAATCCTGAAGTCGTGTGGCTTGCATGTTACAGCCATAAAGATCGATCCTTACATCAACATAGACGCTGGGACATTCTCTCCTTATGAACACGGTAAGGGATTTAAACTTGGCGTGAAGCACAACATTTTCACATCGTCCCAAAACAACATACAAACAGCACAACGTACAATTGCACCAAATGTAGCTAAATATATCTGTTCTGTAAGATGTGACAAACTGTCTCCGTTTTAGGGGAGGTATTTGTGCTTGATGATGGAGGGGAGGTTGACCTGGATCTGGGAAACTATGAGCGGTTCTTGGACATCCGGCTGACTAAGGACAACAACCTGACCACTGGGAAGATCTACCAGTCTGTCATCAACAAGGAGAGACGGGGGGATTACCTGGGCAAGACTGTGCAGGGTGAGTCAGGTGGCTGAGCGGTTAGGGAATCGGGCTAGTAATCAGAAGGTTGCTGGTTCGATCCCCGGCTCTGCCAAATGACGTTGTGTCCTTGGGCAAGGCACTCCACCCTACTTGCCTCGGGGGGGAATGTCCCTGTACTTACTGTAAGTCGCTCTGGATAAGAGCGTCTGCTAAATGTAAATGTGAGAGAGGGCGTTCTGTCGGACTTGACCCCACCAAGGGGGCGGTGGTCAGTGGAAGCATGCAATACATTTGAAAGTATTCGTTTTGGATCTTTTTTTGTTGTTGTTTACATTTGTACTGTCCGACGCCCTTCTCTTCCAGTGGTGCCTCACATCACAGACGCCATCCAGGAGTGGGTGATGAAACAGGCCACAGTGTCCGTCGATGACGACGGGGTGGAGCCACAAGTCTGCGTCATAGAGGTAGGAGTTGTCACGGTTACCTGGCTCTCTGTTTCAAAACGTACCACAAGAACCGGGGACTTTTTATTCACTTAAAGGTCATGCCTTTGTATTTTTTTGGGGTCTGGTGTTGGCAGCTTGGGGGCACGGTGGGAGACATCGAGAGCATGCCCTTCATCGAGGCTTTCAGACAGTTCCAGTTCAAGGTCAAGAAGGAGAACTTCTGTAACATCCACGTCAGTCTGGTTCCACAGGTAGGTGTCCTCTCTCACACGCGTATGGGTTTGTTGTTCTGTTTAAACACCTGATTCAAACGAATGGGTCGTTATCAAGCTCAGCAGAAGCCTGATGACAACCCATTCATTTGAATCAGGTGTGTTGGAAGAAGGAAGCATCTAAAACAGCCATCTCAAACTGCCGGCCCGCGGGCCACTTCCGGCCCCCCTCCCTACGGAATGCTACACGAGGCCGAAAATATAATATAAAATTATAAAAAATTATATATATATTTTTTAGTTTTTACTAGTAGTTTTATATGCGACGTATATGAAACTACTAGTAAAAAAGATTATATTTCGCGGACTGGAAGTGGGCCACGGGCCGTCAGTTTGAGATCCCTGATCTAAAACATGCAGGGCAGGGCGGTCCCTGAGGACCAGGGTTCAGAAAGGTTGTCGTGTAGCAATCAAGACTTTGTTACAGTGGTACAAATCTGTGCCTTAACCTTGGGTGTTGAACTTACAAGTCTGTGCTCTGGCGTGTGTTGGTGTGGCCCCTTCAGCCCTGTGCCACAGGGGAGCAGAAGACCAAGCCCACTCAGAACAGCGTGAGGGAGCTGAGGGGCCTGGGCCTGTCTCCAGACCTGGTGAGGCTCCACCACCAACATTCACATCAGTAACTCCTCCTTTTGTTTCATAGTCGACCCCGGTTGATGGTGTATTCCTCGAATGGCTTTTTGAGGAATGCAGAGTCACCCTGGTGTTTCCTCCTGAGGCTGTTGGAAGTGTGTTCTTATCTCCATCTTGACGTGTTTTCAGATCATGTGTCGCTGTGCCACCCCTCTGGACAACGCCGTCAAAGAGAAGATCTCCATGTTCTGTCACGTGGAGCCGACCCAGGTAAAACCGCCACCTCCTTGTAAAAAATACCATTCTCTCTCTCGACGGCTGGCCGGTACGAACCTAACCCCCCCACCCATCTTCTCCCCCAGGTCATCTGTGTCCATGACGTGTCGTCCATCTACAGAGTGCCCCTGCTGCTGGAGGACCAGGGCGTGGTGGGCTTCTTCTACAAGCGTCTGGACCTGCCCATCGAGATGAGGGCTCGGAAGATGCTGACCAAGTGGAAGGAGATGTCTGACAGGTGAGACACGGCCTTCACCACCCCACGGAGTCCTGGGAGTTGCATGTTGTCGGTTTTCATCATATGGGAGTCAGGTGGCTGAGCGGTTAGGGAGTCGGGCTACTAATCAGAAGGTTGCCGGCTCGGTTGCCGGCTCGATTCCTGGCTGTGCAAAAATGACGTGTCCTTGGGCAAGGCACTTCACCCTACTTGCCTCGGGGGAATGTCCCTGTACTTACTGTAAGTGTCTCTGGATATGAGCGTCTGCTAAAAGACTAAATGTAAATGTATATGGCTACTCTTAAGTTAGTACCGCTTGTGGTATTTCCTCCCAAACCAAAGATTTGAAACCAGTGTACGTGTGCACCGAGGACGGCTAAAGGCACCCAAGTTGGAATACCAACAATGTTGCCATACCAACAATGTTGCCACAGCGTTGTACTGAACATGTCAGACTCTTTTCAATTTGTTTTGGATCCAGATCTGACAGGCTCCTGGAGCACGTGTCCATAGCACTGGTGGGGAAGTACACCAAGTTTACGGACTCCTACGCCTCCGTGATCAAAGCCCTGGAGCACTCTGCCCTCGCCCTCAATCACAAGCTGGAGGTCAAGGTATGGAGTCCTGCCACACTGTAATGCGTGACCTTTCTTTTGGGTTATGGATGTTTTGTTTTTAGATCCGTCCAGGAAAGAGGATGCCAAACTAGATACTCGGTTTTGAAATCTTGTTAGTCCCAGATTAGGATGAATCTGTGTCAAGAACAGGGACATGTTCATCAGACACATTGCATCTTATCCTGTTTGTCATATCCTGATTCTCCTCCTTCCTCTCCTCCTCCTCCCTCTGTCTGCAGTACATCGACTCTGCAGACCTGGAGGCCAACAGCTTGCAGGAGGAGCCAGTCAAGTACCACGAGGCATGGCAGAAACTCTGCAGCGCAGAGTGAGTGGCGGCCATGTTGTTACTGATCTGCAGCGGATGTCTTGTCCACTTCCTAATGGCCCTTTAGTATTGAGCCTTTCGCCTGTGGTGTTAAGCACCAGCTGTAACTTATGGAAGCAGATCTTTTCGATAAGCAGCGATTTGACAGCATGTGTGTGTTCTGATCACAGTGGTGTGTTGGTACCTGGAGGTTTGACAGTGTGTGTGTGTGTTCTGATGACAGTGGTGTGTTGGTACCTGGAGGTTTGACAGTGTGTGTGTGTGTTCTGATGACAGTGGTGTGTTGGTACCTGGAGGTTTGACAGTGTGTGTGTGTGTGTGTTCTGATGACAGTGGTGTGTTGGTACCTGGAGGTTTGACAGTGTGTGTGTGTGTTCTGATGGCAGTGGTGTGTTGGTACCTGGAGGTTTGACAGTGTGTGTGTGTGTTCTGATGACAGTGGTGTGTTGGTACCTGGAGGTTTGACAGTGTGTGTGTGTGTTCTGATCACAGTGGTGTGCTGGTACCTGGAGGTTTTGGTGTCCGGGGGACGGAGGGCAAGATCCAGGCGATCAGCTGGGCCAGGAAGCAGAAGAAGCCCTTTCTAGGTATGAGAGCGCTGACTAAACACTGAGGTGAAGGAAGTCGTTAGTTTTTACGCATCCAGTATCATCCACTTTGTGGAATCACTTTTACAATTACAAAAGCAAACTTCATCATCGAAGAACACGCAGCACAAGAGAGAAATGTGATGTGGCTTTTACAGGAAAAGTATTGACTGGCCGGACAGCTTGAGACTTGCACAGTTCTGGGAATTATTTTCATTATTTATTCATTATTTCATTCCAAAAGGAACCAACAATGAGTTGCCGGTCCTCAAAGTGAACCGAGTAGAGCCGTGTCACTCTCCCCACTCTTTCACTTTTTACACTAATGTGTTGTGTGTGTGTGTGATAGTGTTTGGCTCGCAAAGCGAATTTGAAAGCCTCAAAGTCAAATCGTGTCTGTTTCCTTCTCTCAGGAGTGTGTCTGGGCATGCAGCTGGCCGTGTGCGAGTTCGCCCGGAACGTTCTTGATTGGCCGGGTAAGTTCCCCTCCCAGGCAGACACTGGGGGTTTGCCCTTTAACATGTTTCACAACTTTTGAATGAGGTTTGCATCATTCGCTAAATGTCACGAGATATTGTCATTGGCCAAAACGGTTGGTTGCAAAACTGGTTAAAGATCTTGGCCATTTTTACCTGCGACGGTTGTTTGCAACAAAAAAGTAAACGGTGGCAACTCTTAACGATTGTTTGCAGACGCCAACTCTACAGAATTTGACCCAGAATCTAAACACCCGGTGGTAAGTATACCATACTACACCCAGGTTATATGCATCTTCAGCGCGTTCTACAGTATATCAAGGGAGTATTGACTTAAGCATCCTCTCGTGACAGGTCATTGACATGCCTGAACACAACCCCGGTCAGATGGGTGGGACCATGAGGCTGGGGAAGAGGAGAACCATCTTCAAGTCCAACACAAGTGTTCTGAGTGAGTGGTTCCGTTTGCAGCCTGCAGAGAAATCATTAGACATTAATGTCCTCGTTTTAAGAGGATCATCGCAGGTTGTATCTGGCCTGACTATTGGTTTTCTTTTTGTAGGAAAGCTCTATGGAGATGTAGAATACGTGGACGAGAGGACACAGACACCGCTTTGAGGTACGTGGCAGGAGGAGCTAACTGTCTGCTAAATGTTTTTTTTTTAAATGAAGTACTTTTGGTTTGGAACCTACGGTGAACAATGCGATTGAGAATGAGCCCTTTCCCTGCCAGGTGAACCCTGACCTCAAGCACCACTTTGAGGAGCGGGGCTTCCACTTTGTGGGTCAGGACGTGGAGGGAGAGCGGATGGAGATCATCGAGCTGGAGGGTACGCTTTCCTTCACGTCTCCCCCGCACCCTTTTTCTATTCAATTCCAAGGGTCCTGAACGTTTCATTTACATTTAGTCATTTAGCAGACGCTCTTATCCAGAGCGACTTACAGTAAGTACAGGGACATTCCCCCCCGAGGCATGTAGGGTGAAGTGCCTTGCCCAAGGACACAACGTCATTTGACACGGCTGGGAATCGAACCAGCGACCTTCTGATTACTAGCCCGATTCTCTAACCGCTCAGCCACCTGACTCCCCAAACAGTTTCCTCCTTGGTATGAAGCTAACTGTCCATCTGCCTGCTTAGTTCCAGATCATTGTTACTTTGTCGGGGTTCAGTACCATCCAGAGTTCCTCTCCAGACCCATCAAGCCCTCCCCTCCATACTTCGGCCTCCTGCTGGCTGCAGCAGGGAAGCTACAGAGCTACCTCCTGAAGGGATGCCGGCTGTCGCCAAGGTAACCAGTCCCATTCCAGTTTCCGTGGTTGTAGTTTAACCACTTTGGAGCCATTTGTTGGAAGCCATTGTTAGTCGTTCGTCGGTGTGTTGCGTAATGACGGGTCAGCACGCGTAGGCGTTGGGGACCCACTCTCCTTGTGTTGCGTTGCAGAGACACCTACAGCGACCGCAGCGGCAGCAGCTCTCCAGACTCCGAGATCTCGGAGCTGAAGTTCCCCTCTCTCTCCTAGAACAAACACTTAACTGAACAAGAGACTGGCCCGGACGTGCCTCTTACCCCCCCCCCCCCCCCCCGTCACCCATGCAAACTCAAACAGTCCTCATGACCTCAGCCCTAACCCCTGTATCTCAGCCCCCCAAGACCCAGTTGTTTATCATACCACCGTTGTCCCCTCTCCATCTGGTGCCAATTGTGAACAGTAATTCAATGGACTCCTTTTACATGTATTTATTTCTCTCTCTCTCGCTAAAATCTCTTTCAGTGAGTTACAGCTCTTCTTCCCCCTTTTTTAATGCCTTGATCTCATGATTTTATAGGACAAACTCGTGGACAAAAATACTCATGTGATGTCGGGGACCTTTGCAACATACAGTGAAATCTGTGGCGATCTATTTATAATTCATGTCATAAATATCGCATATTCTGTTGGGTTCTTCAGAGAAAGCCAAGTAGGTGTTGCTCAATAATCCCAACTGTTTGTCTGATGAGGGTTGGGTTTTATAATACGGATGTGCAGAGGTGAGCCATTAAACAACCAAGATGACATTTTGTTGCTCTGATTGGTTGTATCTGTCGAATTCTATATAGTTGCATCTGGAAGCATTTTGGTCTGCTAGTTCATTACATCCATTGAAAATGTAAGATGAAGTCATGGGTTCTAAACTAATATGCATTTGTGATTATGTCTGGTGTGATCAGGCTTGGTGAAAAAGGCAATATGAAGGGAATTATTTTATTTTTTAATATTGTACTGCATTATAAAGTGTGATATGCAGTACCTGTATTTATTTGCAGTGCTTTCAGATGGGTTCACTGGTGTGTATGTAAATATAAATACATTTGTTTTAGATAAGCTTTCATGTCTGTTACAACCTGCATCATATGTATGAATATTCTACCTATTTTATTAATGTTGCATGGTGTGTACACAAGCTTATTTAATACGTTTGAATTGATAAATGTAATAAACCCCAGTACGCTACATCAAATGGGCCTTTTACATGCAGTGTTATTCACGAGAGGGGAGAGCTATCGAAAGAGACTTAACCAGACATTTGTCAACGAGGTCAGGTTTTTCTTTTGTTAAATGGTTAAACGGTGAGGTGGGCCTTTTTTTGCGTTGGAACGGTGAAACCGTAAATTAGTGGACTATTCGACAGTATATAGCATCCTTAGTTTTTTGATTTGTCATTTACTTAGACTCTTGTCCTCAACAAACACGGTCAGATTGTAACTGTGTCTGCTAACTAATTTACAACCGTTGATAAATGTTTGGGGTTTAAAGTCCACAAGCATTAAAATCCCCTGACCCAGAATTAACAAAGCTACATTGTCAGTATTCATGACCCAGGTTCCTGTTGAACATGGATACCTGCAGCCATCTATGTTGCCTGTCTTTGCCCATTCCCTGGGTGGATTTCTGAATACTAGTGAGGCCTGGCTTTCCCTGATAACAATCATAGAATATGTTTTCAAAATGGTCAACTTTCTGCAGTTTCAAATGAAACACACAAAGACACTGGCTCATCGATCAGCATCACTATTACCAAGCAAATATCAGAATATGCTCCTGACCTCCTTAAATATGCTCCTGACCTTGTTAAATATAGACATGGAACCCTGCAAACAGACACGCCTTCAGAAAGAAACAGCTTGAATCCTGCCGTTATGTTAAGACTGCATTGTTGTCAATTTCCTCTTCAGTTGAGCTGATTAGGACAATAAGCAAAGCTATGGGGGGATACCTTACATGGGGATTTCAGAGAGAGCGCTATGTTAGCCTGCCGGGATGGGAGCAATACAGTTTGTTCTTCCACCCTGCCTTGCTTTTTTGTGTGCTTGATGATGACACATCATCCCAGCTGGTGACCACAGGATACACAAGACTTGCCTCGATAATGTGCTTCCCTTTCCATGCTAGAGCTCCCCCCCCCCTTCCCTCCCTACCGTGCCTTCATGCACCCCTCCCTTTGTCATGTATCGACAGGCAGAGCTAATCTTTGCAGTCTCCACCCCTCTTCTGAGAACACATACTGTACACTCACTTGGGAGTTTCGTTCAGGACCGGCAGCACAGATGACAAACAGAAACGGCTACTTGTGGAACTTTCTATGGAATGGACATACTTCTACAAGTGATGCCTCTGACAACCTGAGGAAGTACCTTACACTGTAGAAATAGACTCAAGCAGCAGGTAACCAACAATGAAAGGGTGTTTGTTTTTGTGTAGTCTTGCCTGTGTTAACTACTCGCTAGAGCATTCGGAGCGCTACGAGCGGCTTCCCTGCCGTTTCCTCACAGTGGGAGGGTTCCTCTCGCTCCCGCTCTACCTGACGCTCTTTCTCTGTCTCCCTCCACCTTCGGATCACAGGATCCATTCATCTTAAACATTGTATCTCTCAGCAGTCTCTAATCCTGTCTTTATCTCTCCAGACCTCTCCAGCTCACATCCTCAGTACCTCTTTGGCAGTTCCTCATCACCTTCCCTTCCCCTCTCCAGACCTCCTCCTCCAGCCCCCCCCAGCACCCCCCCCAGCCCCTCCACCCACCCAGAAGCAGCGGTCATGGATCTGTCTCTGTGGCAGTACCAGTTCCGGATCATCATGCTAGGGGACTCGACGGTGGGCAAGTCGTCCCTGGTGAAGCGCTACACGGAGGACATGTTCCTGGAGTACATCAACCAGACGGTGGGCGTGGACTTCTATGTTCACTTCCTGGAGGTGGAGCCTGGTGTCAGAGTCAAGCTGCAGTTCTGGGACACCGCTGGCCAGGAGAGGTTCAGGTACATGTTTATGTTCAGACCTTTTGCCGTTCAGTGTGTCCTATCACAACCTTCAAACATAATTCAGTCTATAACTGTAGAGTCATGTACAATGTATACAATGACATTAAGCCTAGTGAAAAAGGACCATTGCCAATACTGACTGTACAAGCTGGGGGATCTGAACTTCCCTGTTGGGTTGAATCCTCAGGATGAGACAACCAGGATATATAGGATCAATGCAAACATTGTACTTGATTTGAATAAACTGAGAATACATAAGAATGTTACCTGTTTGAACACAAACGATACTAACCCTATACTAAATTATTAAATCTACCTCAGAAGGTGTAATGTACTGGCTGTACAAAGCGCCATGAAACATATTTGGATTTCTAAATGATCTATGGCTCTCCCTTTAAAGTAATGATACAGCCTCTTGTTGTTTTGATGTATTTATAACACGGTTAACCCCCCCCCTTCTTTCTCTCAGGTCAGTGACCCGCTCCTACTATCGCAACTCAGTGGGCGGCCTGCTGGTGTTTGACCTGACCAACCGGGCGTCCTTCGAGCATGTGCTCCAGTGGCACGCTGAGGTGTGCGAGCGGGTCAAGCCCCACGCCGTGGTGTTCGTCCTGGTGGGCCACAAGAACGACTGTGACCACGACCAGGAGAAGCGGGTGGTGTGCCGCCCGGAGGCCGAGAAGCTGGCCGCTCAGCTGGGCGTGCCGTACATCGAGGCGTCGGCAAAGAGCGGAGCGTGCGTGACGGAGGCCTTTGAGCTGCTGGCGCGCAGAGTGTACCGGGGGATGCTGAGCGGGGAGGTGCAGCTAAGGGAGGGCTGGGACGGGGTTAAGAGCTCCTGTCCGCAGAAGCTCAGCCGTCAGAGCTGCCCGCCGGACAAAAGCAGCAAGAAGTGCTGTTGAACCTAACTGGGAGGAGTCAGGTGGCTGAGGGAGTCAGGTGGCTGAGCGGTGAGGGAGTTGGGCTAGTAATCTGAAGGTTGCCAGTTCGATTCCTGGCTGTGCCAAATGACGTTGTGTCCTTGGGCAAGGCACTTCACCCTACTTGCCTCGGGGGGAATGTCCCTGTACTTACTGTAAGTCGCTCTGGATAAGAGCGTCTGCTAAATGTAAATGTAAATGTACTTGCCTCGGGGGGAATGTCCCTGTACTTACTGTAAGTCGCTCTGGATAAGAGCGTCTGCTAAATGACTAACACATAACATAACTGGCTTCCTCATTGAGATGCAAACTTCTGGGTCTCGAGGTTGGATAGAGGCATGATATGGACTGGCTTTATGACAGGGATATGAGTGCTTTCTCCGATATGACACACCCCAGTGTTCCCCATGTGCACATCACAATGACCTGACATTGTGAGGCATTCGACAGGCAAGTCAGATTACGGGTGCAGAACGGGTTGTGTCCTCATTGCGTAATAGTTGCTGTACAGGTTTTTAAAAACGTGCAGATGTGGTAATTTGGTTGATGTTCATATCAAAGCCAAATTGTATTCTTCCAATATTCTAGTAGATGCATCTGCACTGTTGTGCCACCGTAATGTTTTGGGGGCTATCTTGTTGTTATCAGTGAGCTATGCACTTTGTAAAGCTCTCTCTTGGAAGTCGCTTTGGATAAAAGCGTCTGCTAAATGAATAAATGTAAATGCACTGGCTATGATTTCCAAAGGCCAATTGTATGTTTTGTATGTTCTGTATGAGCTCTTGACTTCTCCCTCCTGCTTCAATTTGTAACTCACAGAATTGTGTTAACAAAAGTGAACCTGAGTGTTGCCATGACAATAGAGGACAAAAGCATCACGACAGCCAAGTGAATAAACTAAAGGCACAGCCAAAGGGAAATATGAATCTTGTTTTATTTATTTGATGGAATAAAAAGAAAACGGTTAAACTAGAACACTGCCATCCAAGTCAAGTGTTTCCTCCCGTAACCCCATTTCACCAGTCTGGCAATACAAGCCAGACTATACACTTCCACTCATTCATTTTGAATAATATCAAGTCGTTTTTAGTGACGTATGAAAAGACAAGTTCGACGGTGACGGTGTCAGCTGACGAAAAACTGATATCAGGTTACCGTGGAAACATACCAAAGCCAGTGCACCTTTCTGATGTTACATCAAGTGGGAACAGCTCGCTTACGTAGCAGGAAAGATCCCGACTACGTTCATCAAACACAACAGCGAACGCATGCCATACAGAATAAGATGAGACGACAAAAACAGACAACAGTTGCATTTGGTGGTAGCCTAGCGACCTAGAATTTCAAAAAGGTTGATTAAAATCAATACTCTAGGTTGATTCATTATTTACAGGAGGCGTGACTATCCACAACCTTTCTTACAGTTTGTCAAAATGACTGTTCTAAAGTATCTATCAAGTGGACGAAGACGTATCAACAAAGACATGTGAGTAGACAACAGTCAATAACATGGACATCACTCTACTAAAAGTATATCAAAAAGGCATGATGGATGCGCTAACAGACTCCCGTCCCAACAACAGGCTTCTGCGACTGAGTGAACGGGACACACATGATGAGCGACGCACATCTTCGTGTGTCCAGCATGTTGTGAACAGCACTTCAAAAAGGAGCAACAAGTTCTTGATGCTTTTCTGTGGGGATGGTTGGTAGTAAAGAAAACATGTATGGGTAGGTAGGGGGGTATGAGAAGACAATAACAATATGAGGTGAAACCACAGAGGCATTTCCCCACAACACCAGACGTTTACAGTTGACCTCTCTCCAATCCACACATTCTTCATAATATAATCACCCCCCCCTACTAAAAAACAAACAAAACAAAGACCTTTTCAAAAGATAAACTAAAAAGCGCAGAGTAGTTGGTGTGGCTCGCTGCTTCCTTCCGGGGTCTTGCTACTTTTTGGTTGTTTTGCGGATCAGTGCCATTCTCTGTAAATGAGAAGCAATCAAACGTTTAGACAAGAACTCCCTTCGGTAGCCACCCAACGAAACCACGACTGAATTCCCACGTAGGAAAAACCCACGGCCGTGACAGCGTGAGGTCAGAGAGAGAGAAGAGGATCAACATACCTGTTTGTGGGCCTCTGTGGTACATGCCTTCTTGTACGGCCGAATCTCATCTGAGCCATAGCCAGGAATCCACATGTTCCACTGGCGTTCTGAGAGGAGAAAAAAGGCGAGATAGAGAGAGGGAGGGAGATATAAAGGCAGTTTTTAAATTACATTTAGTCATTTAGCTGACGCTCTTATCCAGAGCGACTTACAGTAAGTACAGGGACATTCCCCCCGAGGCATGTAGGGTGAAGTGCCTTGCCCAAGGACACAACGTCATTTGGCACAGCCGGGAATCGAACTGGCAACCTTCTGATTACTAGCCCGATTCCCTCACCGCTCAGCCACCTGACTCCCCACGTGTTGATACGAGTAGAGTCGCCCTCAAGTCAGACACGAAGGCTGTCGTCTGGTCAGAGGCTCACCTAGATGGAGCTGGACGTCCTTCACCTCCAGGGTGTTGGACTTGCGGTGGCGGGCCAGCTGGCAGGCTGCCGTGACGACGCTCTCGATGAAGTCATCTGCGATCTGCAGCAGCATCTGAGAGGGAGAGACGGGGTGGGGTCGTGTCAAAAGAGGGCCTTCGAGGTAATCCGACGATATCGGATTTGAGTTTGGGTGGGAGTTTAAATGTGAGCCCGACCTCTTCCACATCTTCATCCAGCTGCTCGTTGGGGTCGATCTCTCTCACCAGGTCCTGCAACTTCTTTTTGCTGAGCACCTGGGCAGAGGGTAAAGGTGTATTTGAAGTACAAAGTTGACAAGAGAAAAGTGTCATGATATGCATACAATTCAAACTTCAGTACATAAGTTAGAAGAGCTAATAAGGTTTGAGGTCAAATAACCCTCCTGACTAAACTCACCTGAGTTCCCTCTGGACTAATTCTGCCAGCAGGGCCCGATGTACCCAGAGCTTTCCCTGGTGCAGCGGTGCTGTTGGCCATACTGGTGGCGAGAGGCGGCGTGGAGGAAACCTCGGATTTCACGGTGAAGAAGTTTGCGCGGCTACTTTGCGGTTGATACTGGGTCATAGTCTGCCTCACACCCTGGTGTGCAGTGAGGACCACTCTTTTCCGGTCCAGATGTTACACGGTCTTAACGGACCAGGTCTGTGGTTCTAGAAAAGAGCAAGAGATTGGTGACTGACATTGAGTAGACCCTTCCCTGAAAGTTCTTAGCTAGCTATGTTAGACATGTCAAACAACTTTGCTAGCTAGCTCACTTTCTAACACTCGCTAAATTCCTTGCTAACTACATAAGATAGCTAACATTTGATAGCTTGGTCGAGTTACACGATGGTGTTGCATTTAAATATCCCGATCGCCACCAAAATAGCACATTGTTATGTATTTAATTAGGTAAGTTGCAAGATAAAGTGACAATTGGGCAAATTCACAAGCTGGCTGGCAAGATGATTGACGTGCTACAGCTAGCACTAGTCCTACGGTACTGTAGCTAACGTTGCATTGCAAAACGAAAACACAAGACTTGATTCTTCTGCGTCCCAGCATCTGCACGTTTTATTTGAACCATACCTGCTCAAACAAATACTATCTCTCCATGTCTAACTTTTTTGACGATATATCATCCAAATTTGAGCTATTTCGAGCAAATAATCCGTTCGTAGACGACTGCTGCTGACAACACAAGTGATCGCTTCTTCTGTTGCAAAATAGACTAGTACTTAGAACTTCCGTTTTCTCTGGTTAGGTTTCCGGTTAACACACTTAGCGTACTCATGCCCTCTAGTGGCTGATAAAATGTAACGCGCATGTTACCTTATAATTTGCAAGAAGGCTGACAAATAGTTTTTTGTTGTTGCTGTAACTGTAAATAACCTTTCAACTGCCAACCAGAAACTCAGTTAGTTATACGATCAATTGAATTGTCATCTGTCTTTTCGTGAGAAAACCACAAATACCCTCTGGCTATTCATGTATCAAACATGAGTTGTTTCGGGTATAATATGACAAATCAAAGTAGATGTCAGTGCAGATAAATTGCTACCATAGCATTCTGAGACCATTTTCAAAAGAGGCCTACTGACTCAACAAAAATACATCAGAACAGGTTATTCAAAACAGTGTAACCGAAAGAAACATATTGCTGAAGTAGGAAGTTCGATACACTTCCAATTACTAAAACGAAAACGAATAGCCTAGTCAACCGAAATTACAATGAGGCTCAAGTGCCACGAAAACCATACGGACGCGGTAGCAGGCTCAGCGTATAAACACGCCGAAACATGATCGTTTCAGCACTTTTTATTTTCATACTAGTCCAGTAAATACTGGGATCACTGAACTTTGCGACACAAGTGACAGTTAAGCGCCTCCTTGGTAACTTTCCTCTCGGACACTGCTTGGAAACAAGTGACGCACTTATAGTAGGCATTGTTTTATCTGCGTAGCGGAGTTCACAATTATCCTCCAAACAGAAAGTTGGACACTAAAGTTTAATATAGCTTGACATTGTAATAAACATTGAGGCTAGTAGCCAACTGATGTATCATTCACACATAGTAAGTCATAGATATTGTTGGACCAAAAACGAGATGTCCACAGCCACGCCCCCTGAAAGGTTGTATAAATAGATACAACCAAACTTTCATTTTAGACGTTCAGAAACTTTCTGGTGAAGACGAAAAGACAATTCAACCATCGACTTTTCTAGTGCCAAAAGACATGAAGGCATTTCTGCTTCTCACAATTGTGGCGACTGTACACATTCTTGGCTGCTATGGTAAATATAACCTTCTTCAAAGAAACGATCTATTCCGCGTCTATAGCTCAGTTATCAGCAGCACTCTACTTTCCATTTTTCTTTTCCATTTTGTTTTTACAGTAATACTGTTCAATCTGTCAGTCTGTCCAATTTGTGTACAGGACTAAAATAAGTGTGTGTATGATGTTTATATTTTGAATACATTTCATGCTAATTGTAGTCAAACATCATTGTAGGGGAAGTGGAATTCCCCTGAAAATTCATTTGAATGTGAAATTGAAAGCTCAACCTTGGTCAGACACCAAGGTTTAGAGCTGTATGAATTACATGTAGTTTAATAAAGACATCATTTTAGACTATAATTTGTTCATTCTTTACTGTTGTCTCATGGAATAGCTCAGAAATTCAATTCAGTGTAACACTTTAATTAAGAGAGGAAAAACAAAGCTCGACCACTTTTAAAAGTGCGTGTTGTGATGTATTTCCTCAAACGTCTGAGGCCAGTAGGGGGCATCTTGCTATCACGATCATCTCTGAAACAACAGAACCTGTTCTTTGTGTAGTTCCTCTATTTGGCTTGTTGGCTAGACGCCAACCCTGCCTGTGCAGACAAAGATCCGGAAAGAGAAGGCGTTGTTTAAAAAAAAAAAAAATGCACTGCACCAAAAACTGCAGCCCAAAGTAAAAAGTTAGCACTAGAAACTAGTTTCTGTGTCACTTCTCTTTTCCCGTTTCTTTGGCAACATAAGTCAACTGACACGGTTTTCATGTTTGTTGTTCTTCCTTTGTTTGTGTAGCTGCCTTGATGATCCAGGGACCAGCCCAGCCGGTCCTGGAGGGAGACCAGGTCACCTTGGAGTGTCTGATCTCAGAGTCGGACCTCAACATCAGTCAGGTCCACTTTGAGCGCTATACTAAGGTGAACTGCCACAGCCTTCAACAACAGCAGCAACATAACGGTGGTGCATTCGGTTCATGAGAGATACTAAGTTACTCACCCAGATTCAAATCTCACATGAGAGGTCTGGCTGCCATCCAGTTACATGCCAAGGTTACGTTTATTTGAGACTATTGTGTTTAATGTCGCACAGTTTGACATTATACTGTACTGTTACTAGGCCACGGTTTGTTCTGCATGTTTGCTCACGGTACACAAATCACATGGCTTATCATCTGCTTTTTTGATTGGCTGTTCTTTGAAGTGAATCAACATTCCTTCTAACAAATGACAATTCCTTCTTTCCAGTCCCTGAACCTGCATGACAGTGCAAGTTTTTGTTGTTTGTAGATTAGGTAAGAAGTTCTTTCTGTTAAAATATCTCTCTCTCTGTCTCTCTCTCTCTCTCTCTCTCTCTCTCTCTCTCTCTCTCTCTCTCTCTCTCTCTCTCTCTCTCTCTCTCTCTCTCTCTCTCTCTCTCTCTCTCTCTCGCTCCCTCTCTCTTCCTTTGTCTGTCCCTCTCTCCCTCAGTACATGAGTAAGTGGTACAACCTGGAGCCAGAGGGCTACTTTTACCGTCGTTGCTGGCAGTATGACGTTGACGTCAGTCGCGAGGAAGGCCGTCTTCTCCTCTACATCTCTCAGATCTACAGCTACTCCCAGGGCCCCTACCGCTGCGTGGCAGAAAATGGCACCGCTTCAGACAACTCCTCCGAGCCCCTGTCCATCACTGTGAATTGTAAGTATGGGCTGGGGGGCTGGGGGTACGTGGGACCTTAGTCAGTGATCGGATTATATCAGAGATCTTTTTTTCTGTAGTGACTGGCTTATCAAAATACTCAAGGAACTCAGAAAACAAGCATTCGATTCATGGATTATCACATTTACTAACTTCAAGTTCCTTTTAGATGACCCCTATTGGGGAGACAGCCCATAATAACCCTAAATACATAGTTCAGGTGTGTCCAAAGTTCGGAGATCACGTACCTTCATACGCACCCTAGCCTTCCAAAAGTTTGTAGCCTTCGACCGCTAACTGAGACACCAGCAACAATGATGTAGGACATGAGGGAGGCAGGGGGAGATGGATGGTGGGCCGGCTTAGTTCCCTTTACCTCCTCAGTGGTGACCGAATTGACCGTAATGTCCTTTGATAGGCTCTGCTACCGCTGGCCGATCAATACGGAGGAATGATTAGAAGCGACAGTGATGGGAGGAGAGCACGAGCTCGATGGGAGGAAGGCTTCTTCCATTGACGTACACACAGGAGGAAAATGAGCCATTATACACAACAGCAAGCCATTGTTGAGAGAGGCCGAGGATGGAGGCCAATTATCATAACTATTGATAGTCCCGGACCCCCGGGGTTGGGTGGGGAGGGCTATCAAAAAGAGAGGGAAATAGACTCGAGGAACTGAATCTGTTTCCCTCGGAAACTCTGTGTACAGACTTGCCCTCGCTGCCTCAACCAAACACCCTCATCCTCTCCCTTACCACGGACGATGCATCCAATTCATGCTCAAATGTGCCCCTTCCTGCTTCCTCATCCCCCCTCTCAGACATGCGGGACATCTCCGTGCACAGGACGGGCTTCACTCGCTACTTCAGCAGCAGCATGCAGGACCTGCGTGTGCCACTAGGGGACGATGTGGAGGTGGAGTGCACTGCCACAGCCTCGGAGACTCCAGACTACTACTGGCAGAAGGAGGTGAGAGTCCGGGGTTTTTCTTGGTTCGGAAAGTTCCGGGTTTCTCTTTCTTCATGCGGTTAGTTCTCTATCAAGTACAGTCTCTCCTACTCAATTCTGAGTACCCTGAAACATGAATTGATCAAAACCATGCACACACAACACATACACACACACACATTTTACTCTCTCTCTCTCTCTCTCTCTCTCTCTCTCTCTCTCTCTCTCTCTCTCTCTCTCTCTCTCTCTCTCTCTCTCTCTCTCTTTCTATCCTCAAGAAGTGGTCCTCCTGTAGTCACTGAATCACTAAAGGATTCATGGTCTGGCCCTTCTCACTTGTGGATGCAGCTAGCCCACTTACAGAGGATTAATAGAGTAATGAGGGATACCCAAGAGGCAGTCAACCTGAAAACAATTAGACGGATAGATTCTTAATGATTTTATCCTCCGTGTTTGCTTAACCGTAGCTGAATTGTTTGACTGGCCGTTGCCATAGCTACAACACCCTTAGCCACGGTCATAACAACATCTCAAGATTGAATGTCAAAGTTGTAACAGTCTGTGCAATGACAAAGACTAATAATGTCTTTGCCTCCCCCTAGGGGTGGGTTAGAGCAGTAGCACTTCTCAGTTCCACCTAAGCATTTAGACATAGCGACGCATGCAGTCGTGATTGATGACTTGCCCTTTAGTTATTTGATTTGATCTGAAGGATTAAGGTTAATGTCCCTATTTATCAATCCTCCCTAATCTATTTTCTCTGACATTTGATCCAAGTTCCAATTAAACAGCCTTGCTTTTTTGCCTATTGTAGGTAACTTTTTCAAGAGTTGATATTTGTTTCACTGACCAGTGTGTGAAGGGAACCACCTGTCTTCACTAGTCATTATCGCTCTGTTCTCCAAGCTCCACCCTCTCTCTACCTGTCCATTCAAACACTGATGAATTTGCATAAACATTTAAACATTGGCAGAGTACAATAACTTCTGACGGGAAAGTGCGCAATCAGTTTTTGCTTCTGTGTGTATGTGTGTGCATGCGTGTGTGTGTGTGCGTGTGTGTATGTGTACATATAAATATGTGTGTGTGTTAATATGTTGGTCTGTGTGAGTGTACACGTGTGTGTTTGGCGGGAGGGAGGGTAATGGGGTCTGAAGAGCCGCACAGTCCAGGCTAGATGACAGACAGCAGCTGGAAGCAGCAGACAGGAGAACTGGCTCTGGAGAATGGAGACAGGATGGAGACAGGATGGAGACAGGATGGAGTGCGATTGGAGCGCACTGGGAGCCAATGGATTTGCATACAGAATGCAATTTTGGCCAAACCTGGCCTTTACTGGAAATCCTCTTAATTCAGCTCCCATTCAATTCGAAATGGACTTTCTTGGCAAGGGCAGGGACTTCCAGGAGCCAATTCATTTGCATGGTGTAATAAAAAAAAGAGATTCTGTGGGTTTGTTACAGTCCTCGTCATGTTCTCCCTTGTTATTTCTATACCTCCCTTGTCTTGTGTTCTCTCTTTCTCAGTAATGGTTTAGCTATTTTGGTGTCAACAATTCCCCCCCCCCCCCTCGTGGGTTCATTATGTGTTGAATTTACAGTGTGCTGCCATATGCAGCGGTTCTTCGTTCTTACTTGAATCTGGGTCATTGATGGGAGTCTATTTTATAAATGGGTTCATTCAGGAGAGTTAGTGCCCAGGTAAACACACTATGTTTATTGTGTCCTCTGTGAATGCAACCAACACAATAACAACATAATAACACTTCTTTTGGTTGTTATTTCTTTGTCTCTATTTTACTTCCTCTCTCGTCTCTACCTCTCTCTCTCTCTCTCTCTCTCTCTCTCTCTCTCTCTCTCTCTCTCTCTCTCTTCCTTTTCTCCCATCTTACCTTTTCTCCTTCACCCCTCTCTGAACTCCCTCTCTGTCTACTTTGCCCCCTTCCCAGGGTGAGGACTGGATCTTGCCCTCTTCAAAGCTGTTCCTGAGGAAGATGCGGGTGGAGGACGGGGGGGCGTACACCTGCGTGGCCTCCCACCCGACCGTGCCCTCCCTGAAGAAGAGCCGCACCATCAGCATCACCGTGCTTTCTGGTGAGGGGTAGGAGTGCCCAGACTGGAGTGCCCGGGTGGGGAAGGCTCGTCAGATGGAAAGGCTAATAAGGGCCGGGCTAGCTGTTGTGTTTGGGTATTAGAGTACCATGAGAAAAGTATGAAACACTTTAAAACCTTGTAGACTTTAGTTCTAGTTTCACATTGTTAACTTGGCCATGGGCATGTGTGCATGAGTGTATATATACACATATTTTCATACAAAATGTGCACCCTTTCAGTAGCAAAAAGAATCCCTGTCAATGGCTTATTGCATTACTCACTAAATTCCAATGGGGTGTCATTGCTGAAAATGAAAGCATTCTTTTGGAATTGGTGCTAAAATAAAAGCCATCGCTTGAACCCATAATTTATAATAATCTGATATAAAGGAGACAAGTTAGTGAAAGGGCTTAATTGCACCATGGAAGTTAAGGGCAATTAGACATCAAAGATGAATGTGTGTGCAGCAGACCTAAATCAAATGCAGAGATCATTTACATGAAAGTACTTTAACTTTTGGACCGATCCATCGATTTAATCATAGTTGGCACCAAATTGGTGTCAGTGCTGAGGTTGACCAATCTAGCGCCTCCCAAGTATCTGACACGGTTTCCAAATCGCCTGTCTCCACGACACGCCTGTCTCCACGACACGCCTGTCTCCACGACACGCCTGTCTCCACGACACGCTGTCTCCAAAACACGACCAACCCAGCTGTCTCCAGGCTGCTCCTGACCCTGTGCAGAGATGATCTCTGCCTAACGGGCAGACAGTCTTATTAAGGTGTGCTGGACCCAGATGACACACCTCAGATGACACACCTCTCCCTGGAGAGCAAAGATGCGTCGGAAGAGAATAATTACATTACTACTTCATCGCTAATCCAATTTACAAAACTCATCATTCTCCGTCTTTATCAGCAAGCAGTGAGATGATTATTCTGCACTAACACACACAAGGTTTTACACACCATCTTATCACCCAATATAATTTATAATCCTTGTGATTGCAATCGTCTCAATTATGTGAACTCTAAAAATGCAATTTAGGCAATCAAATTGGATGTATGTCATTTATGATCGCAAAGACGTTTTATTAGCGCCAGAATTGAATCATCAATCATGCTATGTTTTTCTGTCCACTTTTAAGTAGTTGCACAGGCAGGGACTACGAAAATAACATATTAATTACCTATTAATTAACAAAGAATAATTGTAATAACCTTTTTATTCATGAGAATTAGGTCTGATTATTACGTCGAGTGATCTTGTTTGGGGGCATAATGAAACTTTGTCTTTCAGAGGACGCCCCCTGGTACGAGTCCACCAACGGCCGTCTCATGTTGATGACATCAGCGGCAGGCGTGGCCATGCTGGCTCTGATCCTGTCCATGTCTGTGTTCCTGTGCCGCAGAACCAAGCAGAACACCACCAGGTCCAGCAAGGGACCCATGTAAGTTGAGGGCCTTTAAGTCCTCTTGCCCACCTCTGACCTCCTGTGTGTGTGTGTTTGTGTGTGACTGTGTGTGTGTGTTTGTGTGTGACTGTGTGTGTGTGTTTGTGTGTGACTGTGTGTGTGTGTTTTGTTTTTGAATCTTCCCTCCCTCCGGCCCCCTTTCACTTCTGTCCATCCCTCTTTTGTGTCAACACATTATACAGATATTGACTTCATATTTCACTCTGACTCTTACGACAGTTCCAAGGCTGTCTGCGTCTCCGTGTGTGTGTGTGTGTGAGAGAGAGAGAGAGAGAGAGGGAGAGAGGAGGAGGGAGGGAGGGAGGGAGGGAGGGAGGGAGGGAGGGAGGGAGGGAGGGGGAGAGAGAGAGCGAGAGAGCGAGCAGAACACTGGGTCTCTGTGGAGCTGACAGACTTGCTCATGTCTGACCTCATCCCTGACCCTCTCTCTGTCTGTTTTTACACATTCGCTGGCAGATCAGAGGCACACGGGCTGCACTGGCATTACATTTATAGAGTCGTTACATTTATGGGTCTGCGTTATTGTTACATAAATGAGGCGAGCTTTTGCTTGAATTAGAATAACAACCTTTCAAAGCTGAACTCTCTTTTACACACAACATAGCAAATCATTGCGACCCAAAATGCTGTCAGGTTTACTAAACCCCACAACAGTGGGCAAGATAATTATGTAAATACAGACATAAAAAAAAAACATTCATTTTTCATGCAGTGTTTGTTTGGTTTTTCTTCAGCTAAGGAGCAAGTTGGTATTTAGCTCCGTAATTATTTGTGTTTGCCCTTGTATGAGAGAGAGTTAGCAGAGATAAAGGAGAGAAGGAAGGAAGGAAATATAAGGAAAATATGAGGCAGGCATACACAGACACAAGTAGACACAGTCTATTATTTGACCTGCGTCTCCAGAACCTATATACTGTGTTGATTTACACCAAATTGCTGGACCTTCACCTCCTCCTTGCTCTCATCCCCCCTCTCCAGTGATGACCACTCCCAGAAGAAGCCCATCTACAAGGCCAGCTCTGAGTCCCTGCCATCCACCAGCGGAGACAAGCAGCCGCTGGTCTGAGCGCATGGAGAGATGGAGGGGAGAGGAGAGAGCAAGGAGGGGAGATGGTCGAAGGAAGATGGGAAGGTTTGAGAGTGAGGAAGTGGGAAGAGGGAGCATGCCAGTGGGAGGAGAGGTGGCAGAGCTGGGCAGCGCCACCAAGCTGAGGTCTTGTGGAAGAATGGGGCATGAAAGAAGAGAATGGGGGGCTGCAAACGAATGTTTTACTGTCACATGGTCCCTGTAGGGGATGTTTCAGTGTATTTCTTGGAAAAAAAAAGGTTTGCTATTGATCTGCTATTGATTTTGCAAGCTTACAAAATGGAGATTGTCTTTTCTATGTGTACTGAGGTGTATGGGCCCTGATCATGTAGAAGCAGCAGGTTTCTGCAAACTGTTAATTGTTTATCTTCTGAGGTAACCTGAGAAGCACAGCTCTCTGTCGGCACCAGCACTTTGACAGCCTCGGACATTTTGAGAATGTCCTTTCTTTCGCAAGTTGCATATTATTGTAGGCCTATCACAAATGAGTATTTGTTTTTCGCTGTAATTACTTGATTATGGTACCAGATTAAGAATATTGATTATGTCAGAAAATGAAATTGAACTAATCTGTGAACCTTTTCAAGGTCGCTAAATGTTGTTAATGCATCGCTGTGATCCAGCTGTGAAACTTTGCACTTAACCATTTATTCTCTTTGTTTTTTATATCAGTGTCATTAAACAGCTTTCAAAAATGTGAATTGCCTTTCGTTATTGTTTAAATAATCGATTTTTTTTAAAGACACAGAAAATATGGAGCACGGGACAATATCGACGAAAAGAGGGACTGCTAGTCCACGCTTGTCTGAACATCCACTCGATCCAATGCCATCTTGGTTTTGTATCCTCTATGCAAGGTTATTCACTGCATTCTCCTGTAGACCACACAGTCCTACAGTACAACTGACCTTTACGGAACAAAGCATCTTTCCAACAACCCCCGCGTACACACCTAAAGGTTTTTTCAAAAGGTGAGAGACTAGAGACAAAGAGAGAGACAACAGCAGTAGGTGATGAAAAGACAACCTTGAAACTTAGCTCAACCCTAGTGTCTGCAAGGCCATTATAACCCTATTTGTTGGCCAACACTAATAATAATAATTAAAAAAACATCACTGGGCGACATCATCTTTTTAATTTTCTCCTCTGCTGCCTTGTAACCCTTAACACAGCTTCACAGCACCACGCTTTTTACCATAACGGCGCTCACAATATATGCGTTTCACTGCAGCTGTCTGGTGAAGTTATGTCGGGTTTTATGTGACTTTATCATTAGTATTTGGTTGACCGTACACCGCCATTAATAACGGAAGCCGCGGCGGTTTAACAATGACACTCCATTAACAGTGGCACGTTCGGCGGAGCACGACCGAGGGTAATGTTATTAAAATGATTATTCTAGAACACACGAAGGGTTGCCGCGTCCACTGTTGTTTGTTCGGCCCTATGAATGTCCTCAAGGTTTAAAGGGCCTCATCGATATTTTCCACCGTTTTAAAGAAAACTGTAGCCTACCTAATGTGTTTGGGTCTGTCTAGGGTGCTATTCTAAGGCATTATCAGTAATGGCCTACGCTGTTACTGTCATTGCGATTACAATGATGGCATTTAAACATGAAGATGAAGAGACGTCAAGAAATGCCCCTTTACTGCACTATAGTTGCATACAGTGTAGCCTACGTGTGGTGGCTTATAGGTGTAAACATAGATACAGTCTGTGGTTAAAAGTCATTAAAAAAACAGTCATGCTTCAGTGGAAAATTCCATTCGGAAATTCAAAACGCACTTCGTTTGAAATGCCACTGAACACCGTTTTAGTTTGGCCTTTGAGGCACTCGTGGGTGAAAAGCACACACCTTGATGGACATGGCAGTTCAACAGGTTGATGTGACTGTAAGGTCTGTTGTTTTGCATAGGCCTGTGGTGGTTGCGACACGTAAAGCTTCGGTTGGCTGGGGTAGGTTGATTGACCTGTGACATTGATGCCTAGCAGGGGCGTCGTTAGACCCTTTTTACTGGGGCACGTGCCCCAGTATGAATCTGCTGTGCCCCAGTAAAATCTCAAGTTTGAGTTTTAACAATTTACTTTATTAGTCAGTGCATTCATTTAGATTGATAATCTCTGAAAAAAATAAACGCAGTATCCCAATCAATGCTTGTAAAATAAAAATAAAACAGTATTTGCGTTCAAATGAATGCAGAGAAATGTACGTGCTTGCATTAACTATTGATGTCCCTTCCAAAGCTAATATCAAACTTGCATCCCTGAACTGTTGTATAGTGGGTTAAGCAAGGGGAGTTTCTATAGCCTATAGTGCATTGTGAGCAGCAAGCTTGACATAAAAAAGGAATACGAATAGGGGCCTGTGTGTGTGAGTTTTATGTCTAACAACGCCTCTGATGCCTAGGGTTCAGTTCTGCTCTTGTCTTCACTGTAGAACTTGTTACAATGAAATACTGGAAACTATGAGTGGCCGTATAGGAAATAATTCAGACCGTCCTTACACAAACACATATGAAACATTCACATTCATATATGAAACGTTCACACACATTCATACTACTGAAAAAAACTCACATCCACATAGGCTTATTAGAAAAGCTCGTATCGACACATAGGAAACGCATTCACATGTGAAATGTTTACACACATTCATACTACTGAACATTTACATCCACATACATATTAAATGCTTGCACAGACGCATGTGAAACACATTAACACACTCATATATGAAACGCTCAAGTCTTATAAGGATGAGTAAGAAGCTGGAAGGTATTTCACTATATCTGGAAGTCAGCTTATAGTTTAGCAATTAACGGCCCGAATAGGAAACAAGGAAGACATTCAATCATACAGAGAAAGATTATTACAGGTAAATAGACAATGTAAATAGAGCAAGTATACTTGCTCTATTTACATATAGGATTGTGGGTGATTATGTGACTTCATGCTCTTATGTATGAAAGTATGTAGAAAGAGTACAACGGCACTTAGGAATGCTTGGCTGGACCTGATGTTAGTTTCCTCCAGGATCACAATGACTCGACTTGTTGCTCTTGTTGGTTAGTTGTGACGGTTTTAAATTCTTGTACTCGCTGTGAAATATTTTACTGTTGATTGTAGTTTTGTCTTCTTTTCTACTCTTGCACTTTTTGAATTTCATGTTGTTTAATTGTAACTTGTTTAACTGCATGCTCTTATGGTTCTTCCCTTTGGCACTTATTTGTTTTTTCACAATGTATGCTTCATGTTTTGGCTGCTCGCAATGTTTGGGGCTATCTCTTTGTTATGATCAGTGACCTATGCTCTTTTGTAAGCTCTCTCTTGGAAGTCGCTTTGGATAAAAGCGTCTGCTAAATGCATAAATGTAATGTAATGTAAATGACAGCATGTAACACATGGCTATGCGTTTAACTATTGATTCTCCACAAGCCACACTTACTGCAAGGTCAAAATGTCAAGAAGCCCATAGTCAAAGAAACAAAAGACAGAAATGGCTTTTCGACACAGATACTATTAAGGCAATCGAGCAGATCGGATATTCCTGCAGGCCTATACTACTTTTACAACGTTTGATTTACAGTAGCCTATATATTGCAATCTGTATCACATCAGTGCCAAACGTGTAAAACGGTGCACGCTGTTCATGTCACGGTCACTTGGTTTTGCATGTTCATCTCGCATATGTTGTGTAGTTGTGCTAAAACGACGAGGAAAAGCTAGGCGCGAGAGGCAGGTGTTAGCCCCTCATTACTCGCAGTCAAAACCCCATCTGGAGAGGGGTGCTGCCGCTGACTACCCGCCAACTGGGGAACAAACACTCGGAGAGAGACTGACAGAGCAAAATGAAATAGGATGCGGGGTGCGGCGGCGGATATCATTCCAGCCAATGCAACATGATGAAAGCCAGCTTTCCTTAGACAAGTGGAAATCAAAAGAGGGAAGGAGCGGAAACGCGGCAGGGGTAACATAGCCTAAGTTTCGGAGATCATAACCAAAGGGCTGCGCTTTTGTTCGTGGGATATTTAGGGATTCCGTTTTAATGAAATGGATGAAGCCATCAGTGAATGCTCAATTTATTAAATATGTAATTCATTTTAGCCATAATTTAATACAAAAAGCGTTTTGAAATGTTATTCCTCATTCTTGTCCGAGGGGGTCGCTAAATACAAAACAATAGCCTAAAACAGATCTGTTTTTGGTTTTCGTGATTCCTTGAGACTACATGTGGAGAAAATAAAAACAATTTTCATAATGGGCCCGTTTATGCGTTACGCAGTGACTGGAAATAGCAATTTAGGGTACACTGTGACCAGAGCATGATAGTAAACCGGGTCTCAGGACAGAGCTCTTAATGGTCTATTTGTGCGCGCCGGAGCACCGTGAACCGCACGAGAAGTTGTGGTTCCACTCCATTAGAACTGCTTTTGTGAACAGTGGGTCTAATTTACCCGAATGGGATTAGGAAGCCTGGTATCTGTACCTTGATGAGAAGGCATATGCTTGCCTTCGAGGCACGATGTTTTTATAAAAAAGCTATTATGGGGTTTTCACTTAGATTATATCAACTGACATTATTTTAGATTTTATTTTATCTTTTTGTTTTGTCCCATTATGTTTCATCATGATGTATCCTTTATTTCTCCATGATGAAATATAGGCTAAATAAATGAAGCTATAATTTGTATTAATGCTGGTTATCAATCAAACTTAGAGCAAACTTATATCAATTAGCTCGAGGAAGGAAACATGCGCCCCTCTCTCCCGCCCTTGTCATTATTTGGGAACTCCGCCCTCAGATTCTTTTAAACACACCTCCACTTCGCTTTTTCTTCGCGCAATTGGCTGAAGAAGCTTGAGATCCCGCCCCCTTCACATACTTTTTGAATATATTTACATTTCAGAATCGCCAAGAAAACCAGCTGAACCACCACCACCTTCCCCTCAACCACTTTACAGGGAAAGTGGGTGTGAATGTGTGTATCATAGTTTGGTATGTAATAAGCGACACCACCGAGAACACACTGCTAAGACTGGTTGCCTGTGAACCTGCGGGTTCATGTCAGTTTGAAATCTTCAAGCAAGAGGAATACCAAGGAACAAGTCAGAGGGAGTAAACGATGGCATTTGTGACTGTTTGGAGCTGCGTGTCCCTGTCCATAATACTCGCATTCCTCGTGCGCTCGGGTAAGGATACCTTTATTAATGACTTTGGTAACGTAACATCCGCGGGTTGTTCTGTGAGGTCACGGCAGACCTATTCGCTTGTCTACGATTTATTTATATTGTTATGCTTGACGTTTCAAGTTTGAAGGTGTGTGTGTGTGTTTGACTGAAAACCAAATATTCACCCGAGAGCATTTTGTTCTGTCAGTTTTTAAAATAGGCTAATTTCGAAGCAGAGCTCTGGGACAGTTGACTGCACGTTCTACGCGCACTCTGCAGATCTTAGTCAATGCCAATATGGGTTGTGTTAAGAGTAGCCTGCCAGCGTTAAAGTCACATGAGAAATCCGTACGTTGACAATGCATAAAAGAACAATTGAAATTGTGGGAGGACTAGCAGGACTCGACCATCGACGCGTCCGGATTCCACGAGACCGTCTTAAACGAAAACAAAAGTAAAAGTCGCCCACATGTCTTACACCTTTTAAAACCGTAAAACATGTGAGTGCATTTTAGCTTCAATTATTATCTAAGTAATACAATAGGCCACAACTAATTATGCACCGCTGCTTAACAGAACACGTTAGGGTGTCTGTAGCCGGATGTAGCCTTCATCCATGCATGGCGGCGAGTCCGCACGTAGCATTAATATCACAGGATAATGGCTATTTTCAATAACACCCGCAGGAGATGGGAAGGCTACGCATTTGCCCGTGTCCAGAGACAGTCGCAGTGCTGCTCTGCATAATGTCATAGGCTATCCTATGTCACAACCTCGCACTGACTGTTCCCTATGAGTCGTCAATGGACTATCAGAGTGAACCTGATACAGCCTATAGACTATCAATAAAATCGTTGGCGTGCCAAATCATCAGACCAACCCCGACGCCATTGTCTCTTGTCCCCTGTGTCTGCTTGGGATAGTCCTGTTCCCATGGGGACAGCCTATTTCATGCTTGCCATCCCATGGTAAGTGCATCTGCTGCCGATCAGGGATTTGGATTAATATGGCGTCTCTGAGACAACTTGCTCTTTTCCTGAACAGCTTTGGGTAAAACACCATCTGTTTAAGGGAATAGAGACTGTAACAATGCCTATTAGTCACAAACAATTTGGGATGACATCAACTGAAATAATGATTCAAATCCTGTAGATGGTAAAAGGGTTTGATTGCTTTAAGAGGCAGCTCAGGAAATAACTTACTGCCTACTACCTATGTATCTGCTGATATCGGGTGTTGTATGAGGTGGTATATATTGTTTACGTCGAACAGAGCAGTGAAGGGGTTAAAGTCAGACCTGCGCGGTGCCGATGACGTCTCCTGTTGGGAGAACGGCACAGCGCTCCCTCCTTGCTAGTCTCCCTGTGACTGCACTCTGATAGCCCTCCTCACTCTCGCCCGGGCATTGATTCCTCCGAGTGTGTGTGTGTGTGTGTGTGTGTGTGTGTGTGTGTGTGTGTGTTATAAAGGGAGATGGGGGATTTAGTGCAAATGATTCATATGCATGTAGGCGTTTTGCATTTATGCATGTTTGTCTAACTGGAGAGCTGTGTGTATGTATGCGTGTGTGTGTTGCTGCTTACAGTGCAGGGTTTTTCCTGAGCTGCAGGCTGCCTCTGTTGGGGGCTGGTTGGTGATCACTGTCATTAATCTAACTGCTGACAGGGCCCAGGGAGTGGGGGGAGGATGGAGAGAGGGGGGCCGAACGGCTGGGAGAGGAGGAGGAGGAGGAGGGGAGAGTCTGACGGAAGGTGGGGGAACAGAGAAAAGGAGGAGAAACAAAGCTGGAGGAGAGATGGAGGTGGAGATGGAGGAGAGATGGAAGTGGAGGTGGAGGTGGAGATGGAGGGAAGGCGGCTTTGCGACAGCCCGTCACCGAGCAAATCGACGAAGACTTTCTCGAACTAACGTGCATGTCTCATCTCTCTACGCTAAAGAGAGACTCATCCAAAAACGAATTTTGAGGTGTGTGTGTAGGAGAGAGGGAGAGATGGATGTGCAAAAAAGAGAGAGAGAGGGAGAGAGAGAGAGAGGGAGATGGATGGCTAGAGTCATTGCACGGATGGATAGACTTGAGAGACAGAAGGTCAAAGTTGGCTAACCGTGGAGTAAATTAGAGGGAGAGAACGGGAAGGAGAGGAGGATGGAGAGAAGAAGGGGTGGATGGGGGGGGGGGGTGGAGGAGGTGCACAAGAAGGGTAAAGACTTAACAGCACGTGTCTGCTGGGCAGGCCTGAGGCACACACACACACGCACACGCACACACACCCACACACGCACACCCACACACACACACACACAGTCAGCGCTCTGTATAGACGGTTTGGCAGTGAGAGGTGGCCGATCTCGGACAGCTGCAGGCCAAACTGGCATCCTCTGAGTTGCTAATGCAACCAGCCCCACCTCCGCCGCGGGCGGGCGGGCGCCACCGCTGCATCCACCGCCGAGCTGCTTCCGCCGGGCCGGCTGAGCTGGCCCGCACCCCCCCCAGCCCCCCACCCCCCTTAAATCACTTCCATGTTTGTTTCTCTGACTGCGGGCCAATGGCAGCCCTCCGTTTTACCCTGTTCTCATTATGCTTATAGGCCTCACCTCTGCTGGGACCATACTGCTGAAAACTGACAGCAGTTGTATGCCGTTAAAGAGAAAACTTTTGAATTTATCGCCGGGGTAAACACACACACCTCGAAATGCAGAGTATAAATCAATGTTGTAGTAAGCCACAGACTCACCAATAAGGGAATCATACACACACACACACACACACACACACCCTCAGATGGCTGACACAGTACACTACAGTTTCCTTTTGAATGCAGCGGGAATTAGATTGCATACGCTAGAGTGCTAGACTGAGCCCAATTTGTTTTTTTGATGCTTGTCAGGTGGAGATTGCATCATGTCAGAGTAGGATTGCCTTCTTACTTTCTTCCACATTACACTGGAATCACTGCTTCCGCCTGGCGCTTTGTTCTTTAATGCTCTGAAGAAGCCTTCACCATAAGCCAAGGTTTATCCTTTGATCCGAACCTCCAGGAGGATAATTCTCTACCCAAATAAAATAAAGTTGTCGACAATTTAATTAAAACGCGAGACCTCCGCTCGCACTCCCCCTCCCGTTCTCTCCAGTGCTACTGGCACAGAGTGCATCAGGCCCCAGATAAACCCCAGCCAGCATGGAACGGTATTGCATCCTTATTCCGTGATTTTCTCTCTTGTAGGGCGACATGATTGGAAAATCAAAAGTTGGCAGGCGCTATGGGCATGCTCGTCAACATGGGAAGGGCTGTGGAGGGCTGTGGAGGGCTGTGGGGGGCTGTGGAGGGCTGTGGAGGGCTGTGGAGGGCTGTGGAGGGCTGTGGGGGGCTGTGGAGGGCTGTGGAGGGCTGTGGAGGGCTGTGGGTCCACGGCCCACCGTGTTGGATTGAGGAGGATTTGATCTGCCGATTCAGTTAAAGGGGCTTTCAGAGAGGCCTCTGTCTCCCAGTACACAACCACCAGGAAATATTCAAACATAAACAAATGCATCACCTTTTGAAAGTTACAACTGATAGAGGGAGAGAGTTGAGTGTGGTGGGTTGATCTTCGCCTTCCCAGAGTTTTATGATTCGATTACTCAAGTGGAATGGTTCTTAAGCTGCTTGTTTAGTGCTGGTGACAAGCCGTGTCATCTGTTGTATAATTCTCCACCGTTGTCTTGTCTCCCTGTGGCTGCCTACTGCTTTTAATGCTTTCTGTCCTACAAATCCAGTTCCAACTGAACCTTCCCAGGCTGTCAGTCCTTTTTATATCGGGGTGGAGAGGAGAAGATCAGATGTGGAAGTATCGAGTCTCCCCGCAAGCGTCACATGCCACCACATGTTTCCTTTGACAGGAAACGTCGATCTGTCCTCAGAGAGTTCAGATCTGAAAATGGGCTGACCCAAACCCACAAGACGACCCATGACAGTGTTGATGACTTGTTAGTCAGGAGTGTTATTTCGAAACGGTAATACTGGTTCCAGAAGTGCAGACATCACCTTGGGTATAATTATCTCCTTAACTTGTCCCCAGACCGAACTGTCCAACCTTGCTACTGGAGATCTAACTACCTGTTGATGTTCACTCCAAGCCCAGTTGTAACAAACACGATTCAACTTGTTGACCAGGCTTTTCTTAGAATCAGATGTGAGGGATTAGGGTTGGAATTAACATTTTCGAAGATGGTAGCCTTCCAGGAACAGGGTTGGGCAAGTGCTTCACTAGAGATGGATCTTCATAACAGTGGTGCCTACTGTCCTTGTGTGTAAAAAAAAAACAAGAACTGGAAAACAGTTTTATCAAACTTTTTTTTCCATGTTTGAAGGAAACATGGACTTGGGAAGGCCACAGCAGCTCCTGCCAAACCTTCAGCCTGTCAATCATTCTGCTCCTGGTTCTCTTCCTCTGCTGATTGGTCCTGTTCGAGGTGTCCCCTCCCCCTTCCTGTTCCCTTACAGTGACCTCACAGTCCCCTTGATGCAGCAGCTTTCATGGCAGCAACCCTGGGCTCTGTCTGTTTGCCCTCGCTGTTGAGACGGTGAAATCAGTAAACATCGATTCGCACTTCAGCCGTTGTCAGGGTGCCGCGCATGGGGCGCTGCGGCAACGTGTTCTTTGAACGCGGGGCTCTCATGTGAAGCACTTCCAAAATTGAATTCAGCAATGGGGAGCGTAAAAGAAGAGGGTGAGAAGGAGAGACAGAGAAAGGCTGAGAGAGAGAGAGGGAGAGAGGGAGAGACACTGAGTGAAGGAGAGAGAGCGAGAGACAAGAGGATCCTGAGATTGAAAAGTGATAGAGAGCCAAAGAGGTGAACATTCCCTTCCACGGGAAACACAGTTGCCATGGTGTAGAGTAAACCCCCCCCCCCCCCCCCATCCCCCGCCGGCGGCCCCTGTGCTTGTTTAACACCCCCTCCGGCTGCCGTGACACCTGTCTCCGCGACTCCCGCTGGGCCACGGCGCTAACACAGCGAGACGCCGGGCCCCGGTAATGCCGGTAGCGCTGGTGATTATCCCCGTACTCAGGCGCCGGTTCTAGACCTCGCTCTCCTTGATTGGAAGAGAGGAGCTGATTGAGCCCAAAGGCCAAGCGTCTCAAATGGAAGGGATGGATCCAGTGTGTCTCTCCGGAGGCGGGGGGCTAACACACACACACACTCCCGTCCAGAAAGCCGGAGAACGACCGGAGTGAATGGGCCGTGATGAGGTTTTCCTCTGGAGAGATAAAGGGAGTCGAGAGAGGTAGATTAGCCCAGGTGAGACAGCCTGGGCTGGGTGGGGACACAGTCCACCGGGCATCGCTACGGGGAGCGTCTGAGGGGGGTGAGCGTCTGAGTGTCTGAGGGGGTGAGTGGCTGTGGGGGTGAGTGGCTGTGGGGGTGAGTGGCTGTGGGGGTGAGTGGCTGGGGGGGTGAGCGGCTGGGGGGGTGAGTGGCTGGGGGGGTGAGTGGCTGGGGGGGTGAGCGGCTGGGGGGGTGAGCGGCTGGGGGGATGAGCGGCTGGGGGGATGAGTGGCTGGGGGGATGAGTGGCTGGGGGGATGAGTGGCTGGGGGGGTGAGCGGCTGCAGGGGGGCGAGCGGCTGGGGGGGGGGAGCGTCTGAGGGGGGTGAGCGGCTGGGGGGGGGTCACATTATGTGCTTGAGTCGTCTGAAATGCAGTTGGAAGACACACTTGCTCCCATGTATGTCTGTCACCATGCATCGGACTCTTGCTGTGTAACTGTATAGAGCTCTTTTCCACACAGCACAAAAACCATCTACAGTTTAGAAGATTGACAGCACTTTCAAAGTCCAACAATTGCTACAACTGGCTGAAAAGATATAGAGAGAGTAAGGGAGAGAGAGAGAGGGAGAGAAGGGCGTATAATTGTGCTGAGTGCGTCCGTAGTGAGCAGAGGAAGGAGAGGAGAGCTTTGAAGAGGTCACAGACCAGTGAAGCAGCCAGGAGGAGTCAGAAAGAGAGAGGGAGAGAGAGACTGCAACAAACGAGTGACTGATGGAGGGGCTGGGAGTTGAGAGCGGAGGGGTGGAGGAGGACCAGGGAGAGTGAGCGGCCTGCAGCTCAGATGAGCCAGTCGGTGAGCCCGGAGGAAGGGAAGAGAGAGAGGGGAGCAAGAAAGGAGAGATTAGTGAGGGGGGGGGGGTCAAGGGTAGACCACAGGCAACGCACTGTGAATCAGAGAGCGTTGGTGGGGAAAAAAAGAGTGAGATAGGGGGCAGGTGGGTGAAAACACAGTGTTGGGAGACGGAGGTGTGCAGATGACCACAAACTATACGGCTCAGACTAGAACAGATAAGATAGTGATGGATGGAAGTCGTTCTACACACACACACACACACACACACACACGTTCACACACACACACAGGCAAACGCAAACATATCCATCAGTATTGTATACCTGTTATGCAGGTCATGGACAGTGCTTTTTCTCACAGAGAGTTCCGTGTTCATTTCGTCAAATAAAATGAGCGGCCATCACATCGCCTGTTATCCCACCCCCCCGCACACTTTCTGTCTCTCTCCTTTTCATTCTTTCTTTCTCTCGCTCACACACAATCGATCGCACGCTAGCACTGGGCTCGCATGCTAACGCAACGAAGAGCTTTTTGGTGACAGCAGGGTAATATCTTCAGAAGAGAACACTCTGCATTGAAGCTTTGATGAACCTAGCTTTTCTTAATACCTCCAAATTTCACCTTTGCTGGAGACTCTCATTCAGAATGTTCTGATATGATGATGATGTGTGTATGTCTGCTGGATGGACAGCAATTGTTATTCATTTTTCTCCCAAACATCTCCTCAACAAAGATGAAAGTGAGCTGATATGAAACCGTTTTTAATCAAGTCAAGCAGAAATGTGATAATAGTTTTAATAACATGCCAATGAGTTTAGTCTTTCAATGTTTTGAAGTCAGTCAGAGAGGGAAAAGGTGGGTAAAAGTTTATGAAGTGCAAATTGTTTTGAGCTATGAGCGATTTGGTTACATAATACCAATTATTTGTTTATCTGAACAGTCCTATACAGCCTTTGAGGAATGAGCAAATCAGATGAATGCCAGATTTACTGATAAGGACCAACACCGACAGATCAAACAGACAAGATTGGCCAACTCCACCTTGGAAAGATGCCAGTGAAATGTTTACGCAATGCAAAAATCGACTTCAGTCTCCAACCCTTTTTAACCATTATTCCTTTACATAATACACACCCTCCTTCTCTCGCTCGCTCGCTCGCTCTCTGACAACAGCATCAGTGGTGAGCTTTGATCTGCTTCATTAGTCAACTGTAAACAACTATTAATTAGAGGCAATTAATTAACAACGCATGAAAACAATCCTGGGAAAGTTAGCCACTCTTAAGACCGCCAAGTGTTCAAGGAGGAAGAGAGAGGGAGGGAGGGAGGGAGAGAAGGTTTGAGGGAGTTGTCGAGTGGGTCTTAGCATGGAGGTAGACTCAGATTCCCAAGGTCATAAAATTCTTGCGAGCCCTTTCAGTGGGCAAAACCAAAGCGGGTTGGGCGGCCAGTGGTGGGCGAAGGAGGACCGGTCTGATTGGATCGTCGGCACCGATGGGAAGCCATGACTGCACTTCACAATGCCCTCTTTCCTTTCGCCCCAACCCCTCTCCCCCCCAGCGCGAGTACGATTGTCACGCTCAGCGCTGTGTAAACCGTCCCGAAAACCTTGATGGGCGAAGTGGCTCCCGCTGGAGACGGCGAGACGGGGAAACCGGCGACGGAAGAGGTGGCGACTGCATCCTGGCGTGTCGCTGCTCCTTCCTCTCGTACGCCAGTAGATCGCAGCGCGGTCCAATCCCCCGGTGGATGCAGCCTTTGCTGGACTGCAGCCTCTCGCGGCTGCAGTCGCGGGTGTCCACAGATGATGATCTCGCCATGTCCATCTGCAGGGGAGAATAATGTTATCATGGGCCGCAGATGGGGCCTGTCCATACCGTCTCTCCCTGGCTTGGCTGGAAAGGGAGGAGCAGGAGGAGGTCAGGAACGCCAGCCAGACAGCTCCTCCGTCAGTCAACCACCCTGGCTGCCAACTAGCCAGCCAGCCACTCAGCTAGCTAGTCAGCCAGTAAAACCATTCAGTCCTTCAGCCGGCCTGCCTGCCAGCTGGCCATTCAGCCAGCCAACGATACTGACTGTGTTTGACGTTCAGGCCTGAGGCTAGGCTGTAAGGTAGGCTTGGCAGCGAGGGCGACTGAGACATTGCTTTCCTTACGTCAGGGGAGGGGGGTTCAGCTTGGGGGAAAAGGAAAAGGAAACGGTGGGAGCAGAAATGGGTCGATGGACGCTTGGGTTCAAACCCAGTGTTGTTTGTCTTTCTGTGGTCAGCTGGTAAGGTGTAGCGATCTCTGGTCCTTATGACGCCATTTAGAATGCACCCCCCCCCCCCTCCTCCTCCACACACACACACACGCTGAAGTTGATCAATGCGGCCCCTGGTGTTCATTCAGCAGAGTTTTAGAGACATGTTTTTTGTCCGTGTTTGTGTGGAATGTCAGTGGTTGAAATCCTATCTGACCAGCTTGAAAGACTTCAGCCTGACTTAATCATTGGAACAAATGATCCGAATGACCTCACAACCCCATCTAATCTACCGTCTCGACAGACACTTGCTATTACACCATAGTGACACATACTTATTCTTCCACTACCTGTGGAACTGTGGTTTGTAATCCTACTTTTGACGCAAAGCATATTTTGGTTTTGATTTGGTGTTTAACATAGAAAATGGCAGGCCCCTTTCGACTTGAAAATAGCTTGGTGTAACCTCAATGTCCTTCCTACGAATTCTCCCTACTTGTTTATGCAATTAAAACATTTGCCGTGGCAATAGATTGCAATGTTGCTGTGGGGAAAGAGATTTATGGGCTTACACGGAAAATTAAAAACAAACATAAAACACAGGTAATTAAAAAGCAGGTTGATCCCAAAAGGGATGGGGGGTATATAAATATAAATTATTCCTTGCTTTATTGACGCACATGCAATGGGGTGTGCACACACACACACACACCCACACACACACATACAGGACAGACGTGTGTGTGTGTGTACTGGATGGGCTGATTCTTCTCCCAGCATCACTCGCATGTCAGGTTCTATAGAAGCTTCCAGACTCGTTCCAGTGACACCGAAGATAAATTATGAACACACCTGGTGCACTTACACACACACACACCCATACACACATACACCTATACACGCACGCACCCATACACGCATGCATACTGTGTACAAACACACACACAGTACACACCCACACACACAGTACAAACACACACACACACAGTACACACACAGTACACACCCACACACACATCTGTCTGTTGTGTTTGTGCTCCTCTCCTCCCAGATGGTTGTGTTTGTAGTTTGGCATCCCTCTAAGTCCCCTTTGTCCTCACTCAGAACCGGATCTTTCTCTTTTGATGTCTGTGACTCTGTGCCTTTTAAACGACCTGTCTGTCCTTTGTGATCCTTTCTCCTGTTCCCCTCTTGTCATTCTTCCAGTCCTCCTGTTTAAGCCCTCCCTTTCATCCCCTCCTCACATCCCTCCCTCCTGCCCTCAGTGGGAATCTGGTACGAGGACCTGGTAGTGATTAATTGGTGTTGTGTGTGTACTCACCATGGACCCTGGGAGGGGTTATTGCCATCCCTCCATCCCTCCGCCCCTCCGCCCCCCACTGTCAGCCTATCTCCCACCCAGCCGTGCTCTTAAACGACAGTAGCCATGCTCACACACACTCCACTTCCCCCTGCATCTGGGGCGACGTGTGGATCGAGCGTGCACAATGGCCACCTCGGAGCCGGGGGAGAGCGAGGGAGAGAGAGAGAGAGAGAGAGAGAGGGAGAAACCGATAGAGACCAGGGAGGGAGGGAGGTAGAGAAAGAGGGGGGTACTGATTTTTGCGGGAGGGGACGTTTAGATCCTTAAAGGCTCGCTGCCTGGTGATGGATCTGTTGGCGAGCAGCTGCAGCCCCCCCTCCCGCCCCCCCCAGCCCCAGCCCCCCGGACCCAGCCTCCCTCCCAAACTTTTGCCCCAGGCTGTGGAGATGTGCGTCAGGCCCAGGTGTGGAGAGGGAGAGGGAGGGAGGGAGATGGGGACAGTGAGAGGGAGAAGGGAGAGAGAGAGAGAGAGAGGCAGACCTTAGACTGGGCCCAATTGGCCAGCTGGAACGCCAGTGCTATTGCTTTTTCAATGCATTTGCATAGACAAAATGTGTGGGTTTTTTTTTCTCTCTCGCTCTTTCTCTCCATTCATCTACCTGCTGTCCCTTCCATTCCATTCCACCATTCTTGTTTTATTCAATCTCCTCCTACGCTCTGTCCTTTGGTCTAGCTATCTCCTCATCTTTCCTTCTTCCCTCACCTTGCTCTCTCTGTTGGTTCCCACCGTCCCCCCCGCCCCCTCTCTCTCGCTCTCTCTCACGCTCTCTCTTGCTCTCTCTCTTGCTCTCTCTCTTGCTCCCTCTCTCCCTCTCTCCCTCTCTCCCTCTCTTGCTCTCTCTCCCTCTCTTGCTCTCTTGCTCTCTCTCTCTCCCTCCCTCCCTCTCTCGCTCTCCCTCCCTCCCTCTCTCTCTCTCTCCCTCCCTCTCTTGCTCTCTCTCTCCCGCTCTCTCTCTCTCCGCTCCGTAATGCTAGCTTTCCTCCCCCATCTCTCTGGCTGGCGCTCTGGGCTTGCTGAAGTGTGCACTTTGCTTATGTGCTGTGCTGCACTTCTGGAGATGGACGTTTTCCTTCTCCTCCACGTTCATATTTTAGACCCCCTCTGACTTCCTCCATCCCTTTTCTCCTTTCATCTCCTCCTGTGGTTCCATCTCCCTCCCCCCCACCCGCACGCGGCGAACAACATCCCTACTCTCTACCTCACCCCCCCTCCCCCCTTTCTGCCCTCTGCATCTCTCTCCCTGGCTTCCCTCTCTATTTTTCTGCTTCTCACTCTCCCCTGCCGTTCTAACTCCCCTCCCTTCTATGTTCCTCTCCTTACAGCTCCTGCCCCCCCCCTCCCCTCCCAACAGCCCCCTTCTCCCCCAAAGTCTCGGCGAAAGTGGACGCAAAGCTCCACTTTTTTTTCTTCTTCTTGAGCCTTGAGAAGTTTAGCCTCGTTTATAAACATTCATTTTTAATTTGCTCATTTTTCTCTGCAGGCCAAACCCGAGATGATGTCGAATGAGTTGGGATGGGGGTGGGGGGTGGGGGGTGCGCTGTAGGATCTTATTAACCCACTCCCCGTATTCTGCTCTCTCTGCCGTTTCATCTCTTTTTGCTCTCCTCTCTTCCTTCCATTTCCATTTAACCGTGTTTATCTTTTTATCTATTATATATCGCCGTCCATCTATTCCTCTCCTGACTCATCACGTGGGCTTGGATGCACTGTGTGTGTGTGTGTGTGTGTTCCTTCAGGACCTCAGAGATATGATGCTGGGCTCGTCTGTTAATCCTCTCACACTTGCCGGCGCGCACACACACACACACACACATGCATCATTGTGCCACTGCGGTTATCATGCTGAACACATACCGTGTACGGGGGGGAGGGGGGGGGGGGAGGGGGGGGGGGGGGGGGCGGTGCGTGTGTACACTGTGTGTACAGTGTAGGAGATACCTGCGTTCCTGGGAGTATACACAAGCAGCATATATACACACACACACACATTAACACCCCATGTGTGTGCACAGCTATGGGCAATACAAACCTTAATATACAGTACAATGGGAAAATGTGTCCAAGCTTTGGACTGGTACTGTACATCCTTTAATATAATATATATTTTGTCGACTGGGAAAACACGCACACACACACTCGTCTTATTCGGGATGGTGACGAGCGGGGAGCTCCATTAAAACGAAGTTGCGAGCAGCAGCAAATGGGCGGAGTCAGCGAGACGCTCAGAGCTGAGGTCCGTCATTACAACCACGCGGCATGTGACATCACATCCACATGAAGCCCTGTGATTGGCCCCAGGTGGGAACATCCTCCCTCTGGCATGGATCCAGATTGATGTTATTACACACCTGTAACTGACTACAAGGACCCGTCAACCAATTAATGTACTCGCATTCTGTTATTCATACATACTGTGTGTATGTATATGTGTGTGTGTACAGTGTGTGTGTACAAAGCTGAAGTCCAAGGCTATCCAGAAGGTGTCACTGGTGTTGGGGACACACTGTTCATGCCAGACACTGGATCTAGCAGACTTTCACACTTTGAGAGAGCGCTAATGTTCCGTAGCGCACCCACACACAGACAACACACCCACACACAGACAACACACACACACACACATGGACAACACACACACAAACACACACACACACATGGACAACACAAACACACACGGGCAACACACACACACGGACCACACACACACACACACACACGGACCACACACACACACACGCTCACACATACTCCTTAGTCCATGTTCTTGTTTCTCTCCACTCCTACACATAACACACACACACATAACACACACACGCATAACACACACACACACATAACACACACATACATAGGGCTCTTCAATGATGACGTTCAGTTCAGGCCTCCACTCCCATCCTCCCACTCACGAGCACACACACGCGCACACGCACGCATGCAGGGTGCCAGTTTAGTGGATGGATAAACAGCTTGGAGATGAGCTCTCCCAGAGGACAGGCTGAGGGATAGAAGACAGAACAATTTAGTGCTACCTCCTTCCCTCCTTCCCTTCCCTCCTTTTCCCCTCTACTCTCCCCTACAAAGTCTGCTCTCTTTCTATCTTTTATTTATCTCTCTCTTTCCTTCAGCACATCCATATTTCTCGCTTTCCAGCCCCCAGCCTCAGAAATGTACCACCAGGAGTAGACGCTTTCTGTTGGCAGCGTCCTGCCCCCCCTCTACCTCCCCTCTTTCCCCATCTCCTTGCTGTCACACCAACAAATCCCATCTCCCGCTCTCTCTCTCTCTCTCTCTCTCTCTCTCTCTCTCTCTGGTCCAGGTTCACCTGCTCTAGACACTTTCAGGGGTTGGGAGGGAACAGCCTACGAGGAAGGAGAGAAAGAAAGAGAGGTGGGGGGGGGGGGGGGCTGCAGTAGGGGCGGGGGCTGGGGGGGGGGCTGGGGGGGCGAGCGCGGCGGCCCAGCATGGCCAGGGAGAACCCAAGCCACAGTCAGGAATCGGAAACACGTCGGGCAGCTTTAGATTAATCTCCTTAATTGCGCTTGTGAAAATTTGGGTTGTGACACACTTGTTATTGCTTTGTGTTATTAATAAAAGAGCAAAAGAAACGAGGGATGGAGGAGAGATGGAGGGAGGGAGGTGAGGGATGGGAAGGGGATAGAATCAATATGGGAAGCTTAGAAGGAAATTAAAACGGGTGAGGGGACAGTGGGGGACAGGCTTTGGAAGCTGTTATTAGCTGCTCGATTTAATGACTGGTATTTTACTGGTTGGAACAGGCCGACACAATGGGCAGTAATTGGTTCTGCGATTGGACCCTGGTTGCAGCTTCCTTATTTAAAACAAAGCTGTTTCGCATCCCGGCACAATGGGGAAGAAAGATGAGAAATCAAGGCATTGAATGGACACATTTTTTTTTTGTTCTTTTTTTCTCTGTGTTACCTCGAGCTCTCCCTCTCTTTCTTTATATATATATTAGTATCTTTATCTCTCTGAATGACTTCATTCACAAAAGGACAAAGGACAGTTGATTAAAAGAGAAAACCCAGGTACATTTGAATGAGTGTGTGTGCACGTGTGTGTGGACGTGTTTCCATCCAGGTAGCAGATCAGTTTGTTGATACACCTCTGCTTTGCATATCACAACTGCTACATAACGTAAATGGTAAGTAATAAATAAGGAAAGGTGGAATCAAACCAGCAGAGTGACACACACTCACACACAGCAGTCCCCCCCCCCAGCTCCACCATCGCTGTGTGATAGATTGATAGATTCAAATTTTAGAAATGTATTTAGTTTTGCTTCGGTTATTCAATATTTACATTTAACAAACGAATCGTCCGCCAGTGACACTCTTTCAATTACATTGCACATCTCCTTGTGTAAACATTGCGTGTTGAGGAAATGTGATTCTGTAATAACTGCGTCTCCAGGACTGATGACAGGGGTGCGAGGCGGGAGGCGGGAGGAGCACAAATGAGGGTTTCAGCGGCAGCCTGCGTCGCCTAGCCTACCTTACGTTTGATCACGTCTCCCCAACTTGGTCCCCTCCCCCCCCCCCCCCCCCCCCCCCCCCCCCCCAGCCCTCATTAAAACCATGACGAACAAGGCTCCAAAAATGATGACGACGACTTCATGCTATTCTGGGATGGACCGGAAGCAAAGCACGACCGAACGAACGACGCCCGTGCGCACACACACACACACATCCTGCTCAAGTTCCATCTTACGTTTGAGCACGTAACTGTCTTGTCATTCTGTCTCGCATACAAAACTGCAGACACACACACACACACATACACACACATATACACACACACATACACACACATATACACACACACACACACACCGATGGTTGTTAAAAGGGACATGATAATGAGTATGGATCCGGAGTGGTGGTGTGCTGTGGAAGTGACCCACTTTATTTGAAGTGGAGAAACATCAGTTATTATCCATATTTATCACCATAAGACCCTAAGACTCTGCTGTTGAACACACCCCCCTATCCAAGCCTGGGGACCACACACACACACACACACCCTTAGGGCAGGAGGGGAGGAGAACTACACACGTGTGCCAGGGGGCGTCTGATGAGGATAAGAAAGGAGGAAGACTGAGTGTTGACGAAGAACTTCCCGAGAAAGGAGAGAATGGTGTATATTAGACCCAAAAAAGGAAGAGGAAAAAAGACCCCAAAAAAAGAGAAAATGAAGAGATTGCAGTTGAGCCACAGGGCAGGACGATTAGAATTTCCAGATCATAATTACTCAGAGAGAGCGAGGGAGGGAGAGAGAGCTAGAGAGAGTGTCAGAGGCCGTGCATTCTGGGAAATAACAGCCTTAACCTGAGGAGGCGGGTTCAAACGAGGAACACCGAGAGACAGTGAGGAGGGTGAGAGAATGAGGAAAAGTGGAGGAGGGAGGGTGAGAGGGGGGGGGCAGAGGGGGTGGGGGGGGGGATAAAGGGCTTAATCGAATCAGATGTAATCCTAGCGGTGATATTAGTGTGAGTTATTTTGGGGGGCCAGAGAGGGAAAAGGGAAATGGATTATATCTCTAAATCATTTTAATGATGATTCCCCCTCACTATTAAACCTCAGCCAACAGGCCAAACAAACAGTGTAATTAGAGAAGATGAGGAAATGGGAGTTGGTCTCGTTGAAGCTCATCTACTGAGTGGAGAAACAGGAAGACCTTCAGACACGACGGTGATGGCCTTCATTAGCCCAAAGATTCATCACGCCGGGAGAACAAAGTTTCTTCGCTTCTCGCTTCCAACCGAGTTGAAACGAGGCAGGAAATGAGACGCTGAACACGGACAGGTGTGACCTGGAGGAGGGCGGCGGTGATGGCGACGGCGATGATCATTATGTTGGCGATGAAGACAAGGACGAGGAGGTGCAGGAACTCGAAGTGTCAAAACCGGCTGCAGAGTCAGGCTTCTGTTTCTCGCTCTGACCTCCAGGGACAACACTCTGTTGTGGATGTGCCTCTTGACATGCAATACAGTCATGTACAGATGCTCCCATGAGATCTGTGTGTATCCAGTATAGGGCTGAGTGACTCAATGTACATGGATATACACAGCAGATGCTGTATATGCATTTATCTGTGACCGGAAGTTGAACTGAGTGGGAGAGCGAAGGGGTGTCTGGTGTGTGTGTGTGTGTGTGTGTGTGTGTGTGCGGTGGATGAAGAGAAGGAACCGGTAGGTGAGTGCAGACATGTCGATCCCAAAGGAGCTGGGAAACCTTCTGTGAAGAGACGGTACACTAGAGATGGTACAAGAGAGAGAGAGAGAGAGAGAGAGAGGGAGAGAGAGAGAGAGAGAGGGGGAGGTGAAAGAGAGAGAGAGGGGAGGTGAAAGAGAGAGAGAGGGGGAGGTGAAAGAGAGAGAGAGGGGAGGTGAAAGAGAGAGAGAGGGGAGGTGAAAGAGAGAGAGAGGGGAGGTGAAAGAGAGAGAGAGAGGAGGTGAAAGGGGAACAGGTGTATGTGTGTGTTGTTGCAGCAGAAGAGAGTGCTGGATAACTGATGTGACCCTGCTGCCCTTAGAAGTGTTTCTACACCGACCCCTTGGCTGTATCATCAGCTGTGCTACCACACATGGATACACACACACACACACACACGTTAAACAAGACACCAACAGTCTTTCTTGTGCTCTCTCTCTCTCTCTCTCTCTCTCTCTCTCTCTCTCTCTCTCTCTCTCTCTCTCTCTCTCTGTCTCACACACACACACACACACACACTCAGGAGTAATCCAGCCATGACCCAGAGGATATGCAGGTAATGCACCTCAGACACCCTTCTCTTTTCTGTCTTTCTCTCTTTCACTCTCTTCTCTCTCTCATGCATCTGTCCATCTTTCCCCATCTTTCTCTCCTTCACACTGTCTGTCTCCCTCTTGAGTTTTTTTCCTCTCTACTCCAAATCCTCATCTCCATATTCATCACAAGTCATCTAAGACTGCAATGTGGCTGGCTGGCTGACAGGCCTGCTGGCTGATTGGACGGCTGGATGATTGGGTGGCTGGATGATTGGGTGGCTGGTTGTATGTTTGGGAAAGAAAGCTATCAGAAATAAACCTGCAGCAGCGACGACTTGCAGAACGGAGAAAAGCCATTTCAGTTTCCAATGTAGCGTGCAGTCACAAAAGTGTGTTTGTGTGTGTGTGTGGAAAGTTTAAAAGGGAGTTTTGAGGGCCGATTCAGGTCACAGTAGTTGAATGCAGGCCAACTGTTGGAACTCCACTAGCATGGGGATTCTAGGGGGTTTTATAGTGTCAACCTCTTTCACTTTCAGACTAAATATGTTTTCCTGGTACAACGGCAAGAATGAGAACTAAAAACTGAAAGTCTGAAAATATACAATCAAATAAGTGAACAAATTAGAGGAGGAGATGTGAATGGGGGTGAGAGTGTGGATGAAAAGGAGGTCATAGAAAGAGTGCTTTAAATCCTTTCATTCTTAGTTTGAGCCGTACCCATGATGCAATGGAAGGCAATGTGTTTTGGCGGGGGCGTTTTAAGAGGGGTTTAGAAGTAGTTCTCTCTCTCTCTCTCTCCCTTTTTCTTTTTGAAACTGGTGCCACCCGCATAGCTGAAAGGCATCTACAATCCAGCCCTTGATCAAAGAAACAATGTCACACTATGGTGGTATGAACACACACACACCAGGTTAGGGCAAGTCTGATGTCAGTGAATGACTTGTTGAAGCCCAAGTCTGATGTCAGTGAATGACTTGTTGAAGCCTGAAGTATAACAAATTCCTCATCAAACCTGTTGAACCAGTTGTGTTCATCACTCACCAGGTAGTGCTCCGCACACACACAAACAGTGTTCACACACGGCACACACACGGCACACAGTCAACAATGTAGTTATTAAGTGTATTTGACTCTTATATACAATGTATGTACAGTCTATTATGTATATTATTTTTCTCTCACTGAGTCAAATAGACCAAAACGTCCGAAACCGCCGGTCCCCTGTTCCGTCCATGTTCCTCCCTCCCTCCCTTCCACCCAACCCCCTCGTCTCCTCTCCATATTTGTTCTCTTCCACCTGTTCTCTCTGGTCTTTCACTCACTGTATCCATCTCTCAGGGTATCTGAAGACAGGCGCATGTAGTCAATTATGCTTCCTGTTAACGAGGCAGATAAATCTAATTGCTCTCTCAGCTCACAACGGCTGCTTCCTCCCGGCCCACTGGAAGGGCATCACTCCTTCTCTCCCTCCCCCTCCGTCTGTCTGAGCCTCCCTCTCTCCCTCTCCCTCTCTCTCCATTCTTCACATTTTCCTTTCCCCCCGATTCTCCCTTTTCAGCTCTCAGCATGTCTGTCATTTCTACCCCTCTCTTCATCTTTGTGTCCACTCCTACCTCTCCAGCCATCTGTCTCTCCATCCACCCACTTACACTCTCTCTCTCTCTCTCTCTCTCTCTCTCGTTCTCATTCCATCCCTCTCTATGTTCTCCTTCCCTTCCTCCTCATATTACCCCCCCCCCCCCCCCCCCCTCTGGTTGTGCGGTCAGTGTGGATGAGTGTGGGATGGGAGGTGGAAGGTTGAGAGCTGTGGGTTGGATTGGGTGTTCAGGATGGAGACCATGGATTGGCTGTTAATCGGTGCCCGAGGGCTGGTGACCAGGTCACACAATTGCTGCTGGAGTCGGAGTGGATGATTGAGCGCACACACTCTTTCTGGGACCACGGATACACACTCGCACACAAACGTACGCAAACACTCGTACAGGGGTGTGAACACGCGTTACACCGGTGTGCAAAACACAAGCACGCACGCACACCCATGCAAGCTCACACTTCACACAACCATGTCAAACACTTTATAGAAACAGCCCAAAACGTTTACAGTGTATTAATGTGATGTCAACAATTTTCGGACCCCCCATGGTGTTGAAATGTGTTTTTGTACATACTGCTGGCTCTAATAGACCTTCTAGTTTTTGGACCTGTGTCTGTGTACTTGTGTGTGTGTGTTGTGTCCGGGCGCTGTGTGTCTGTTCAGTGATCAGCTGACTTCTCAGAGCTCGGCTGGAGACGCCGTCTGTCTCCGAGGACTCTGATTGGCTCAGCAGGGGAAGGATGAGCTCGAGGTAGATGAGGTGGAAATGAACTCAATTCAAAGCTACTCTCTCTTACTCACTTACTCACACACATGCACACCGACACACTCACACACACACACACACACGTGCGGACAAAGCCACGACCCGACATTCACGGTGAAACTCAAAACACACAAAGCATGATGACTCATACACACACACACACACACCTAGACACGCTACATTCAGAGTGCCAGTGGTTTCCTCTCCATCTCTGTAGGCGATGTTTGGGAAGGTGGGCCAGGGGCAGGCATGATTAGGTAATGATAACGCTGGTAGTTTGAGATTCATGGAGCGGCGAGGTGGTTTAGGTGCGCGAGTGGCCAATCAGCAGCCCACGCTGAGTGCAGGTTACCGGCCCCCGCTTCTGATTGGCCAGAGCACACACAAGGTTGTGTGGTTGTGTGTGGTGTGTAGAATGTTTGTGCTTGAGTAGTTGCAGATGATGGATAGGACTGGTTCTACAGTGAATTACAGTGTTCACGTGAATTCAAGCGTTTGTGTGTGTGTGTGTGTGGTGTGGGTACATGCTGTTATACCAACAATGAATAAAAGAATTCATCCACATCATGCAGATGTACTAGTCCTTGTCCTAACACCCTGGTCTAGGTCCTAGTCATAACCTAGACCCCCCCCCCCCCCCCCCCCCCCCCCCCCTATCGCTAGATGTGTCATGTCACTCAAAGCAAACTCTCTGTCTCCATGGCTACTTCATGTTGTGATGCTTTTTCTATGGACACCTCACAGGAGCCCTCCCTGCTCATTGGGACAACTCGGAGCGCCCGACTCGATATCGAGAAGAATGATGATTTCTCACGTTTCCGTGAATTTACGGCGGCTCTTATAGATAGTTAGTGGTGCTGTTTCAGTTGCGGAATGAATGTATGTACGCAGTTCATAACCTATGCCACGCTATGGACAGGTAATCAGTAGCTCGCCCGATGCTCCATTTGGGCGACTGATCACGCATAAAAAGCCCTGTAACGGTGATTTGTGCCATCTATAAAATCGAGGGAGCGGAGAAAGGATGAGGGGGTGGGGGGGGGGGGGGGGGGAGAGAGGGGGGGGGGGGGCGGTGCGGACTTGAGGATATTTCACGGGGGTTTTAGGGTTGCCGGTTGGAGGAGGTGTGATAATCGAAGGGTGGGTGGTGTCTGGTGGAGGAAAGGGACTGATGCATGTCTCCCTGGTTGGAGCGAACGTAGGGGGCGGGGCCTCACCCCGACGGAGAGGATGACTGACGGCTGCGAGGGCCAATCAATAAAGGGCCACAGTGCGTCCCTGTCAGGCAGATGCAAATTGGAGAGCAGCGTGACACTGAGACAAATGGACACAATCAGATCTACGGAGAGATGAGCATTGCATGTGTGCGACACCCAAACAGACTCGCACATACACACGCACACACATACACACACACACACGCACACATACACACGCCACACATACAAATAAGCTGATTTTTCTCTAGAGGGGAAGATTGACAAGCAAAAGAGCGAGACAGATGGAGTAGAAAGGGAGAGAGAGGGGGAGAGGGGGAGAGAGAGGGAGAGAGGGAGAGAGGTGAGAGCGACTGTGTTGCTCAGACCCCTACCTTTCAAATCTGTTTGTTCTGTGACTAATGTTCTCTCTCCCTCTTCTCCTTCTGTCCATCCCGCTCTCTCTCTCTCTCTCTCTCTCTCTCTCTCTTTCCATCTTTCTCTCTCGCTCGCACTCGTCTTTGCAATTGCCCATTAATTTTTCAGTGTCAATCTGGCTGGTGCCCTTAGCTTGTCTGCTTGCTCCCTCTCTCCGCCCATCTCACGAGGAACTTTCTCATTCCCCTTTACTTTTCTCCTTTGCTTCACCAAGATCTTGTTTGTTTTCTTTCCCTGTGAGGCTTTGGTCAGTGTGGTGTGTGTGTGTGTGTGTGTGTGAGTGTTTGGTAAGCACCATTTGTCTCCTTTGTTCTCGAGAGCAGGAAGATAAATATAATTAGACAAATGAAATAGCTACGTTCTCTCTTTATCTCTCCTCTTGCCTCTGCCGCAAGGCACCTCATTCATCTCTTGCTCGCTCGCTCATCCTCTCTCTGACCCTCCTTGCCCTTCCTGTCACGCTCTCACTACCCCACTTCTTCACCCCCCCCCCCCTCCATCTCTCCCCCCTGACGTTTTTCCCATTTCCGATGTGAAAGTTACCGTTTGAATAAACATATTTATCCTGCCTAATAGCATACATCCTTGCAGACCCTGATTTTAGCGCTGCCTCCTTATCTGCTACAAACATACTTTGCTCCTACACTCTCTCCCTCTGTCTCTTTGGACTTTCTCTTTCCGCCTACCTCTCTGGCCCATTCCGACACCCTCAGTTGCATCACAAAAGCAGTCCTAAAACAACTGCTGGGCTTGTACGACCTTGCTATGATAACTCAGAAATGTTTTGCCATTACACCAAGAACATTGTATAATACATATTCTATTCAGATTGTGTCATATAGAATCCGCCTTGAATTCTTCAGAAACTCAGAAGGTTATTTTTTATTTATTTATATATATATATATATTTGTTTCTCTCTATGCCATCTCTCAAAGGAGATCATCATCTTGTTTAAACAGTGCCAATAGCTGGGTTTTTGTATTGAATTCTTTTTGACCATGAAAGCACAAAGGATTAAATATCAGCAAAAGACTAGTGTTTTTGTTAGAGTAAATCTTAAACTCTAACACCAGCCACAGAACACAAAATGATGTGTTTGCGAATTATTTATATATGTATTCTGTATTTATTTGATAACTGTGGGTCAGTTCATGTTTTGTTGGTGGAAAAAAATTAGACGTTACATTAAAGCGTTAAAAGAGAGACATGTTTCCGGAATTAATCTAATAGTAATACTGAAATCAATTTGAAACCCTATTCAAAAACGTTCAAGAATGATAGCGATGGTGCAATAGGTCTGAAACACTACATGACTTCCCAATCTGTACATTCGAGCCCATTACAAAGATAACTTTTGTCAGGAAGTGGAGTGTCAGTTGATAGTGACAGTTGCTGCAGAACAGTTCTGGAGGCTTGCCAGAAGGCAGTGGGTTGATGAGAACCCATCATCATTATTTACTTCAAAAAATATCTCCCAGACATTGCAAGAAAGTCAGTTTACACCTCAGAACAAGCCACTTCGTCCATCGGCTCTGAAACAGGGTTGAATTCTCTCTCTAAAACAGAAACCATGTAATATGTCTGCACGTTTAAACTAAAGGCAGCTAGGAGAGGATGGGCTACATGGAGTTTGTCCTTGGTTTATAGCTGAGACCTTTCACCAAGAATTTTTCTCTACTCTTGTCAGAAGCTCCTATTATTTGTACTGTGTGTGGGTGTGTGCCTATACTTCAGATTTGTGCGTCTGTTGTGTTCTACAGGTATGCGTGGATGTGTGTTTGGCAAGCCTTGTATTGTTGCTTTGCGCTAGCATGCTACTGTGATCTTCAATAGAGGAAACATGGGCAACGGCAGGTGATGTTTGGGGTTGTAGTTACGGGAAAAAAACTGCATGTGTGACTGTGTGAATGTGTGTGTGTGTGTGTGTGAGATCTGTGGTCCTCCAGGAGTATAATGTGTGGTTCTAGGGCCTGCCTGCCAGTGTGTATCAATGTGTGAGCATATCTAGGAGTATGTATGTGTGTGTGTGTGTGTCTTTGTATTTATCTGTGAATTCTTGTTTAAATTCATTGCTTCCTTGTATGTCACAAATGTCCAATATGATCACACTCACCATATTTAGTGAGTTTGTCTAAGGCCCGCAGTAAGTGTGTGTGTGTACGCATATGTGTGTGTGTGGTGTGTGCGCATATGTGTGTGCCAGTCAGCTTAAAGTAAAGTGTGTGAGAGTGTCTGTGATTGTTTGTCAAACTGTCCGTTAAGATTAGCGTCTTTGCTCATGTCTTTACCCAGCGTATAAACTAGCGTCTGTGTGTGCCTCTCTTTTTCTGAGTGTCGTCCTGTCTAATCCTGGCTACAAGTGACTGTGTGTGTGTTGTGTGTGTGTATGCTCAAATGTGTGTCTGTGGACATGCTGACACCAGCTCACCAGGTAGGCAGAGTTGGGCAAGGAGCCACGCTTGTCTGAGGGCGGATGAGTCACACGTCACACCGCCCGTGGTCGCTAGGCAGCCATTGGCTGGCTTTAGCCCAACGGCGTTTAGAAACCGGGGGCCCTTGGGTTTCCTGTTTGAATATTTCATGGCGGTGTGTATGCTAATAGCTCTGTGTAATTACCTCTTGCCTTCTCTATTGCCATTAGTCAGGCTAGCCAGGGCAGGTTTGCCAGTGTTATTTTTAGATGTTATTAATGGTAATTCTCATACAGCCACAAACATCTTTTGCCTCTCACCTGTCACACTCTCGCTCCGTCTTGCGATATCCCATCTTGCTCGCTCACTCACTCGCTCACTTACTCTGTCTCTCTCTCTCTCTCTCTCTCTCTCTCTCCTCTCTCTCTCTCCTCCTCTCTCACTCTCTCTCTCTCATCTCTCTTCTCTCCTCTCCCCTCCTCGCTCTTACTGTCTAACTCCTACCCACTCTGTCTCTGTCTCTGTCTTCTCTCTCTCTCTCTTCTCTGTCTCTCCTCTTCTTACGTCTAAACTCCACCACTCTTCTCTTGACTGGACACCTCATTCTTTTTTTTTTTTTTTTCCAATTGTTTCCTTCTTCGTTAATACTTGCTCCATTTCCCCTTTGCAGATGTGGCACTGTGGCCCTATTCTGCTCTGTCCACTCGCTCCTTCAGTCCCTCTCTCTCCCTTCACCCCTGCGGCCTCATCACACTGCTCCTTGTTCTATGCCTCTCCTTTAGAAACGTCCTAGGTGGTTCCGGGGAGTTTTAGCCTCACTGGAAATGTTGGCTGTTCGGCCACGCTTCATCCTCTCTCCTGTTCCTCTCTGGCTCTGTCTCTCAGTCATCCTCTCTCCTGTCCCTCTGGCTTGTCTCTCAGTCATCCTCTCTCCTGTCCCTCTGGCTCTGTCTCTCAGTCATCCTCTCTCCTGTCCCTCTGGCTCTGGTCTCTCAGTCATCCTCTCTCCTGTCCCTCTGGCTCTGTCTCTCAGTCATCCTCTCCTCCTGTCCCTCTGGCTCTGTCTCCTCAGTCATCCTCTCTCCTGTCCCTCTGGCTCTGTCTCTCAGTCATCCTCTCTCCTGTCCCTCTGGCTCTGTCTCTCAGTCATCCTCTCTCCTGTCCCTCTGGCTCTGTCTCTCAGTCATCCTCTCTCCTGTCCCTCTGGCTCTGTCTCTCAGTCATCCTCTCTCCTGTCCCTCTGGCTCTGTCTCTCAGTCATCCTCTCTCCTGTCCTCTGGCTGCTTGTCCTCTCGTCTGCTCAGTCATCCTCTCTCCTGTCCCTCTGGCTCTGTCTCTCAGTCATCCTCTCTCCTGTCCCTCTGGCTCTGTCTCTCAGTCATCCTCCTCTCCTGTCCCTCTGGCTCTGTCTCTCAGTCATCCTCTCTCCTGTCCCTCTGGCTCTGTCTCTCAGTCATTCTCTCGCCACCTCACTGACTGAGCCTCAATATCCGATGGGCTTTATTGGTGTGTACATTCATGGTGGCAAAAGCCCTTTATCCTTCCTGGGCTCCCTATCTCATTCTGTTCTCCCTGCCCTCTTCCCCCACTTCTCTCCTCTCTCTCTCTCCTCTCATCCCCCCTCTCTCACTCCC